>JAZHYW010008811.1:0-107788 GCA_037355805.1 Ixodes ricinus | reverse complement strand
AAAAACACACGTAACGCCTTCTATATCTGCTTCAATACTCTCGCGTGATGACATGACACAACACTTGCCTTTATTTTGACAACATGGGATCAAGATACTCGTGTTGGATAGAGTTGTGTCTAACCGTGATTAGCGGCCGCAAACCACGGCGAGCTCAACCGAGTGATAAAGCGTTCGTGTAACTATAGGGCATTACACGGGCACTGCGCAGGGAGCCAAGCTAATTTCGACTTTCATTTCAGTGGCGTTAGCACGATACCGGTGCTCCCCGCTTGGGGGCAGCTTTTCATGATATATCAGAACTACAGTGTATACTAGAATAAGGGGTAGTGTTTGGACCGGCGCGACCCGACAATGGGAACTTGTGAGGCTGCGCGTGTAAACAACAATCGCCGCGCTGCAGTCCACAGGGCAGCAAAAAGTCGCTGCAGTCCGCACGTGCCGCTGCACGTGCGCGTGCACGCGGTGCACGCGCACAACTACCGTCGGCACGGAATGAAACGCGAACAGTGGGTGCATGGTTTTCGCGAGGCTGCACCACCTGAACCAGATGGGAGCTGCTAGAAGATGGCTCCTCTTGGATGTGTGTTAGGATCTTGCTCAGTGCATCCAAACCTTCGGTGCTGCGTCTCTAGGTGACTTAACGGGTCGAAACCATGCGCTCCTTGTTCGCGTTTCATTCCGTGCCGACTGTACCTTCATACTGACCCTACTGCCGATACGCCGGTGTCGACACCTATTGCGATCTACACCACATGCCTCACGCGAGCCACTCCGGTCCCAACACTACCCCGTATTCTAGTACGCTGAAATCAGAACTAGTGTCACCAAATAAGGTACGCCCAGAGTAACGACGCTTACTCATCTTGGGGCTTAAAATCAGGGTTGCCAGTTACCTGAAGCTTTATTGGAAATCACAGGAAGCGCTGGTCCTCCAAAACGTTTAAATAATCGCGACAGAGCAAAAGCAATATTATATGAGCTTCCTAACACCGAATCTATTGCTAAGGAAGTAGTACATTTGAATCATGACGATCGGCAGTTGCGTCTGCTCTGATATACGAACCAAAATGGCGGCGCCCACAACGACATAGGAACAGACTGCCGATACTTAAGCGTCGCGTTCAGCCTGAAGAGTTTATCAATGCTATAAGTAACCGAAAACAATCTGTGTTATCCTTTTTTCACATGAATGTACGCTCCATGCTATCGAAAGTTGATGACATTGAAGTTCTTCTTGATACCTTGCGTTTTTCTTTTAGCGTACTCATGTTCTCTGAAACGTGGTATACTCCTGATTCAAATGACTTTGTCTTGCCTAATTACAAGCATTTTTCTATACGAAGAAATGCTAGAAGAGGGGGAGGGGTTTCAATGCTTGTGGAATCATCTTTGAATTGTTGCATTATTCCCGATTTTACAGAACTGAATGACTCTTTTGAATTATTGTCAGTACTCTCTGATAACTACGTTTTCAGTGTGCTATATCGACCTCCCTCTGGAAATGTTAACATCCTGCTTCCTGTACTTGATAAACTATTCAGCTATGTTAATGATAATAATTATACCCTTTTCTTGGGAGGTGATTTTAATATTGATCTCTTAAAAACATCAACTATGCATGATGATCTATTTTCTGTAGTCGAATCAAATGGTTTTGAATGTGTTACTACGGATGCAACGAGAATAACAGAAAATGGCTGTACCTTACTTGATTACTTCATTACAAACTGCAACAAGGAAGATATTTATGCATCAGGTTTAATTAGCTGCAGCATTAGTGATCATTTACCCATCTTTCTTCTTGTTAACACGCACTTCGCTGCTCGCAAACACAAATCAGAAGGATTTAGAATTCGTAACATTACGTCGCAAAGATTGCAATCATTTAGGGACTTTATTGGTACCGCTAATTGGGATTCTGTTTATGCCAATAATTCACCTGATGCAGCATATGAAGCATTTTTGGAAACGTTCGAAGACCTTTATAACAAATGCTTTCCTTATAAGTACATAAAGCCTAGCAAGAGAGCAAAGAAACCATGGGTTTCCCATGATTTATTAAAAAAATTCGTGTAAAAAATAGCTTATATCATAAATTTATAGATTCTAAAGACAATCAGGATTTAGCGAAATTTAAGAAATATAGAAACAAACTGAATACGTTGATGAAAAAAGCCAAGCAAGAATATTATTGCAATCTATTTGGCAACATTAGGAAAAATGAGCCAGAAAAACTTTGGAAAAATATTAACCGGGTATTAAAGCCTCATGATCACAAAGACACGTTAACAGAAATTGTTCACTGTGGGCAAAAGCTATCTGGCACGTCACTCGCAAATACGTTCAATGATTACTTGGTAAACTTAGACACCAGCACTCCTACTATAGCAAATAGTGAAGACCCATGCGGTCATATTAAGGAACACGCGCATTCTTTTTTTTAAGCCCCACTGATGAAAATGAGGTAATGTTAGCATTTCGAAGCATAAAAAATAGCAAGGGAGACGATGTAAATGACTTGAATATCATACCGATTAAATTTGTTATTGACTTTTTGGCTACACCACTCACATTTATATTTAATCTCTCAATGTCTTTAGGCGTATTTCCTAAACTTATGCAAATTGCTAAGGTTGTTTTGTTATTTAAGGGTGGCGATATTAACTTGTTGGGGAATTATAGGCCAATATCAATACTTTCCAATTTTTCTAAGGGATTCGAAAAAATACTGCATAGTAAACTGTCGGCATATTTGGAGCATTTTTCCTTGTTAACGAACAGTCAACACGGCTTCAGAAAAGGAAGGTCTACTGAATCCGCTCTATTGGCCCAAAAAGAGGTAATCATAAATAATATAGAACATAAACTACTAACATTAGCCATATATATCGACTTTTCTAAGGCATTTGACTTAGTTAACCACAGTATACTTCTTCAAAAGTTACAATGCTATGGTATTCGGGGTCATGTACTCAATTTATTTAAGTCATATCTGGCTGAACGGAGACAATTTGTCAAAATCAATAATTCAGTTTCAACTATAAAAACAGTACATACAGGGGTACCTCAAGGAAGTGTTTTAGGTCCTCTATTATTTATTCTATTTTCTAATGACATTGAGCACAGTGTTCCAGAATGCACAGTAATAGCTTACGCCGATGACACTACATTATTTTTGAAAGGCACTACTTCTGACGATATCGAAAAAAGGCGAATCAAATGCTCTCGCAGCTACATAGTTGGACAGAAATAAATAGATTACGTATTAACATAAACAAAACTAAGTGCATGCTGTTTCGAGCCAAAAACGTGACTGTTCATTCTAACCCAAATATCACCATAGCCGGGGAGGCAATCGAGATAGTAAAGTCATTCAAGATTTTAGGTGTAATCTTTTCAGATAATTTATCATGGAATGAGCACATAGAATACATACATAAAAAAGCCAGAAAAGCGGTTGGTACACTATCCCGGTACCGTACAGTTTTCACCTCATTTGTTAAGTTAATAATTTTTCACGGCCTCGTGCAGTCATATTTCCAATATTGTCACCTGGTATGGGGTACCACTACCATTCAAAATATAAACAAACTTCTAACTCTGCAAAAAAATCTCTAAGAGTGGTTGCAAATGTGTCCTATTTTTCCCATACAGATGCTCTTTTTGTCCGTTTTAATGTTGTCAGAATAACACACCTACATCACTACCGCCTTCTAGTATCTTATAAAACAGCGCAAAAAAATAAACATAGTTGTTTTCTACAAATAGCAAATTTAAATAAAAATACTAGTGTTTACAACACACGGCGAAGTGAAGAGTGGAGTGTACCCACCCCCGGACAAACTATGGACTGACATCGCTTACATACTTGCTTCCATCTTTCTTGAACAAGTTAAATGTTGAAACAGATTTTAGCCATAGGTTACCATTTGAAGCTTTAATGTTGATACTGTCAAAGTTGTGAACTTCAGGCTTCGTGTTGTATTGTGTACTGTGTCAATTGATATCATATGTTACATTAAAATCTTGTTATTGTCTTTTTTCTTTTTTTAACTTGAAGAATGTTTTCATTTTAGATTTGATTTTTTGAACAAAGCCCTGTACGCGCGCTGCTGTCTTGGAGCTGGGGCCTTGTCAAGCTGCACATGTTGCAGCTTTTTGCCCCAGCTACCATCTTTCATGTGAAAGAGAAATAAAATGATTGATTGATTGATTGATTGATAGTCCATTTAGTGGCTCTGCATCAGAACAAATGAAGAGGGCCGCGCGAATAGATTTAGATCGATGTCACGGGGTGCAGCGAGCTCAAGCTACTCCCGCAGCTTTGACTGCATTGCCAAGATAAACTGTCCCTGAGTATCAGGAACAGGTTTATGCCGAACCTTAGTTTTATCATTATTCCACTTTTCTGCGCCACCATCTGTATAAATTATTTATTGCCGTGAACGTTTGTCACCAGGGTATGCTCCAGTCGAGCTCAGGTAGCACGGTACGAGCCCCGGTATGCTAACATCAAATTTAGCAGTTTTTGAACGGTACGCGGTCGCGCATGAGCAGTCAGGCCCACGGTAACGGTAGTACGGTAACAGTTCGCTAAAAGTCCCTAATGTATCCCAGGAACGGGGTGCAGCAACAGACGTGTCCGGGCAATACAGAATGTCTCTGAACAGTATTCATCGCTGAATTTCTACCAGCTTTGTCAGTTGCCCTGTTTCCTTGGCTTAACGAAGGCATTAAAGTAAATCAGCAGGCATATAAAACACATCCACGCGACGTGTTTGTGCTTGTGTTTTGTAAACGGGGCGTGCATGGTTTGTGTTTTGTAAACGGGGCGTGCGTGTGTTTTTCTTTTACACTTCTACTTTGGGGTTTTGTACCTATTTGACCTCCGCCGGTCTTCGAATAAATTGCGGGCCGTCAGTGCTTGCTAGTCCTTCTGTACTCGCTGCCGAGCAAATTTAAAGGAAACATTAGACGTTCGTGTTGAGACAGCACGCGGCACTGGGTTTAAAATGTAGATAAAATGTATCCAATACAATACAATCCTACAATCCCTAAAATTTTTTTTTTTTATAGGTGCGCGAAGTAGTTCGACGAGGTTTGTCAGAGACGCTGCCTTTCGCGTTTTAAACGTGTGTCCTCCGGGGAGCCTTTTTATTTTATTTACTAAGGTATTTTTGACGTGAAAACGAATGTAAAAATTCTTCGCGGGTATCGATCGAATTAACCAAACATTTTCTTAAAGAGACAAAAAAATCGTTCTCTTTTATAGAAGTCCTGACTGATGTATCGCACCCGACTTCCTCGCTACGTCGTGCACTTTTCAAATCTTTTTTTGCTTGTTAGTTGCGCTTCTCGTTGTCTGACTGACCGCTCATTGCTTATCTCTCTCGGTCGATCAGCTTGGTCGCTCGTTTTGTTCGCGCGGTGCGGTTTTTCCGCTGGCGCCGCTGACGCTGCTGCTCGCAGGGTCGGAAGCATTCTGATCTTTCGCGCCTGGACGCGGGCGAGGCGTCGGAAGAGCAGAGCCTCGGCCGCGCTCTCTCTTCAATCCGTTTAGCCAATGTGAATGAAGTCTCGGTTGCAGGGAGGTGCCTGTCCACGGGTGTGTGTATGTGCTTAAAGGCCGACGACCAGACACGAGATTCTGCAAGGTAGAAGATCCTCCTCGCCGTGGGGAGGAGGAAACAGGGGAACAGTGGAGAGAGTAGAAAGGGGAGAGGAAAACGAGGAAAAGTGGAAAGCGCGAACTGGTCGTCGGCCTTTAAGAACGTAAAACCTAACTAACAAACACACGCGAATTCGCACAAACGTATACAGAATGAGTAAAAAACGCATTTTGTTAATTGTGACTGTAGAAAGGTTCACAATTTTTGCTGAGTCATTGATGCTTAAGAAACGTGGGGCGTAATGTCTTTCTGATTGGTCCTTTAGCGTTATTGTCAGCTAATCCCGCAATCTCATCGGCTGCGGAGTGATAATTATAATATTTATACTTCCATAAGAATGGAGAAGCACGGAGAAAAAGCCTCATTGGGGAGGCGTTGACAAGCCCTTAGCCCCGTGGATAGACGGCCGCAGTATCACGGTAGAGAAACAAAACAAAAATATAGAAACACTCCGGACATTATAACAACAAAACATTGAAATTAAACAGATTTACGACAAACACCAGAAAAGTAGTTTTCACATGGCATTCGTCAATGATATGAGTACGAAGAAACGAAAAATAATTCTACGGTAGAAAGCGTATAAAGTAGAACAAAATAGAAAGACAATCGCATAACGTACGAAGGATAATAATCAACAGTGAAAAGAAAATAAGCGTAAATCCTCAGTGAAAATTGAATCTATAGCAAACTGCTTACATATAAAGAAGGTGATTTAGCAATATGGAGACTTGTATAGTCAACACATGTATGGCGTAGCATTCGCTTGAATCATAGTACAACGTATGTAACTCCATGTGTCGAGTTAAACGCTCGGTGTCAACTGACCTCGTAAGTGCGACGTCACCGCTCCAAACAAACCGTTGCTAGGGGCGTTGTTATGGACGAGTACATGGGACTGGATTTCGCTCCGAAAGAACGATCGGTCAAAAATCGGACGTGAAATTTACACGTAAAAATATATATATATAATACATAAAGGAGACCTAGATTTCACACTTACACCGAAAGGACTCTGCCGAGAATCGGCTGTTCCTGAAATATTTGCGACGGCAACTTCCGGTCTCGAGAGTGTCTGTTGCAGACGACGAACGCATGACTAATGCACACGGAATAAATCAAATCATGTCGTCTGCAACAGTTTGAATCGTTTGTACAGTGGTACTATTTTAATATTGTATTTATTTGGAACATGACAGGCCTAAAGGGAGAAAACTAATCAGACTTTATTAAAACGAGTTGTATTTGCGTGCGATACGGGATACTATCTGACAAAAAATCATCACACGCATGGATATCTGCTAAAAATACAGCGAGTAAAGCATCTCTTTAGAAGGTTACATCGAAGCAGCGTCGGACCATCTTTCTGATTTTGCAGTTGAGGTGCATTGTAATAAAAGAGCGATTATTTCGATTCTAACATGAGCAGCTCGAGACTCCAAACTTTGATTTTCAGGCTCGCATTACAGGTGCGAGTTTCGTACCTTCCTTGTCATAATCAAACTGAAAAAAAAAATCAAATCCTACTGATTCTTTAGTTTGAAGGCGCCAGGCGTGCATGACCGAGAAGAAATGTTTCTCCATGCCTCTAGAAGATTCGAGTTTACTCTTACCTTGAGTGTACAAGATAAGGAGGCCACCGCAACTCAAGAAGGTTGGGAGAGGGAAAGGAAGGCCCGGGGGGGGGAAGATGCAGACGGAACGCTGAAGAAGCCTCCTCTCTCCAGTGGAGAGAGGAGTCTCTCTCCAGCGTTTCGTCTGCTTCCCTCCCCTCCCCCCTCCGGCCTTCCTTTCTCTCGCCCTATCTTCTTGAGTTGAAATCGACTATAGAGCAGTTTAAGCCTTGGCTTACTAACGAGGCATTCTAGGTCGAATGAACGAGATGCCGAGTGTAGTGGCAGATAAGGAGCCGAGCGCGGCTTTGGCAACTCACAGCCAGCTGTCTCGCCGACGCATCGTCGCTCGCCGCTGCGGCAGTCGACGCTCATCCCTTCTTTTGTTTCTAGCAGAAGTTCGCGGATTAAATCTTTATTTTGTGTTTTACACTTGTCGATCCATATTCCATCTGCGACAATATGTATCTGTTACTGCAAAGTTCGTTTGATCCACCGTGGTTTGGATCACACGGAAGCGCACTGCAAGCACCTGTGTTCTCAGAGATACCTGAAACGTGTGATGGCCTGCACTTCAACCTTGATACATTTCACGTCGTCGTCGTTCGTGATTCGGCTTCTACAGTGTTTTCACCTTCTCAAATATTGCGTAAGCGAGCTCCACGGAAAGGCGTTCGCGCACCTCCAGCGTCGAGCAAAGCTGTGCACGGGCACGTATCGCTTCCGAAACATCCCACATAAAGTTGACCCAGAGAATAGAAGTTTCGTCGATCGTCACCAATCTCATTCAACGCGGTCGTGTACGCTCTCAGAAAGAACCGCTGAACCCGCGAAGCCATTATTTTGTCTGCTAACAAGGCAAAACCACTTGTGAAACTTTATTGCGGGCCTTTTCATCGCTTTACGGTACTGAGACGATAGAAAAAGTCTTCAGGATTAGATATTGAGAAGACACAATGCTCACCAAAAAATTATTCACTTTTTTATCGGACAATTTCTAACCTCACGTCGAGCCCCTATGCCTTTGTTCATAACAGCGGTCCTAGCAACGGTTTGTTCGGAACGTCGTCACTTACAGGATCAATTCAGATCAGATGCTCGCCACGCCCCTTGTTTCTTGAGCTGTCAGTGAGCGATTTTCATCACGGGTTGTTGAACCTGTTTTTCACGGCTTTGTGTTGTTACCGCCAGGTGCTGTGAAATATCTGATGCGCTCGAGAAGGCTGCAGAGCGAACCTGCTGAAACAACTTTCTGGTCTGACAACTAGGTGCTGTCGATTTTGCTGGAGTCACAAATAGGTACGCGATCTTCCCAACGCCGACTCCGTCAGGGCGACACGAGATGGCAATGTTCGCGGTGCATGGTAGATTGCATTCTGACGGCCTTTCATATCGGTCGGATGATTGAGATGCCGAGTTTTTTTTCTTATACCCAAGCCTCGATCTTCTTATCAGAATGGCTAGATGTTCTCGCACCAGCCCCATATCGTGGGACAATCGGATTCATTGTCAGGCTGAGAGATGAATGACACTACTGCTCGATATCACATGGAACGTGTAGACATCTCGATACGGAGATTGCAATGAACCTTTCTTCAGCAGCACGCAAGCACCCTTTGTTCATTCAGAGATAAATATCGGAGGGGATCGATAAGCTATATAATGAAATACTTCTTTTTTTTTTTTTTACCCGAAAATCCCCACAGTGACAAAACCTGGATCGCCCGACTAACCTGGAGACAACTATAGGCAGCAATGAAAACACGAAGAATACAGCTTTGACCAGCATATCCAGTCTGTTCCTTTAAAACGTGTAATATGTTTAAATTTTAAACTTCACGGGTTCCGTACTGAGAGAAATGACGCGCGATTCTCGCATCTTCGCTAAGTGACTCCACACGAACACAATCTGTTTAGTCCCCTATGCGGGTCTCCTCATAAAAGCAATGATACGCCGTAAATTATTTTTGAAGTGTTGAAATTAATCGGGACCTACCCACGACCGTGGACCTACCTTACCAACCATACTCAATTTGACGAGGCCAACTGTGTTAGGTCAGTAATAAGGTTGAGAGCTGGGCTATATAGTTGGTACTTGTCAAACATGATGAGATAAAACAGCGCTAAAAGGTACAAAAAGGAAGGACAAAGGGGACATGGACAGCGTTCTTTCCTGTTCGGTTTTTCTCTTTTTTTGCGGTACGTTTGTGCGCCTGTTTTATCTCATGGTGTAGGGGTCAACACACAGCGAGTCACGTCGGGAGTTCATCAGCAGTCCGCGATGGGCTGCTGATGTCTCGATGTCTCGAAATGCTATCGAATTTCGAGACATCTGAGCAGCGATTTCGACAAGAATTATTTTTTGCTACCTATTTCGGAGATTTCCGTCGTCTGCATTTGGCAAACCGGAGGTAAATTGTGTTTCACGTGCTTACGGCAAGCCCGGTGTTACATCGTAAATTGAATTATTGGGCGGCAGAGAAAACCTCACCGCGAAACTGTCGGATGTGGAGACAAACTCCGTTTTGGCGGATGGGGAGAAAGCTGATCTACGAATTTGTCAATCGACCGTTCACTCGGCAGAAAACGTTCCCTAAACTCAACTATGTTGGGATGCCATCTGTGCGTGTGGTTATCCTTCGCATCACTATCAGAATTTTCTTCTTATGTGTACCTCATTAGTGTGGCGACGTGGGCGAGGTGGTTTTAAGCAATGTATTATGAAACAACGCGCAAAACAAGGAAGGCGGGAGAGCTGTACGAGCGCTGACAGGACGAGCCTTGGAACAGCGCTCTCGTCTCGTGTACAATTCTCTCCCATCTTCGTTGTTTTGCGCGCGCTATCAGTGTATCTCATGCACACCCTGGGCGGTACGACGACTATAAAATAAAGTATTTGTATAGAGCGGTAACTAAAAGATTGCGCGAGTAAAATATAACCAGTCTGTGTAATGGGCTGCCTCGAGTAGCTTCTAGATTTTTATACTATGTTGAATGCTACGTTGAATTAACTTCCCTGTGTAGGCACTTCATAAGCGATGCCCAATCTTCACATTTTCTCATTCGTTTAAAAAGATTGGCTTTTCGTTTGAAGTCCATTCTAACTAAGTAATAAGGAGGGTTTATATTGCCTCCATTGCGGTTACGTTAGAATAAAATATGGCAACAGCAGCGCAAAACGGTCCATATGAAAGTGGAATGAGGGCTGCAGCAGTAAAGCGCCATTCTTCGAAATGTATATGCCCTGTGTGAGAGGCGCCTTTACATATAGGACTGAGAGTGCGCAGGCGAGCTGGTGGTAGCTCTAGCTGTCTTTTTCCTTCGTCTAAAACTTTTTTCTTTTCTGCCCCACAGTTTCAAGTGTTAAACGACATGATTATAGGCGTTTCTCCGGACGCCCTAAAAGTGGGTGAGCTTTTCTCCGGTTTGCTTTTCACCGGCGAGCTTTTCTTTTGTGAGCTTTTCTCTGAGGTTTCAATTGTTACCCCGTAATATTTCTATATTATGACTGACTAGTCGCGCAGCAGCGCTAATTCAGCACTGCGCGGCTTTTGAGAACAGTGAAGTGCTGAAGACAGAATCGTGTGGAGTGCATTTTATTTCTCCATTCAGGTACTTCTGGTCCAAGAGTGATGGCGGGAGCGACAAAATGGGGACTTCATTCTGCAAAAATGAAAGGGAAAAACGGTTGTATTACAAGTCTCCTCAAATTGATACAATTCCAGATTGCGTCGTGTTCTTTTTTGTTCAAACTTTTCTTGTTTCAGAAACCTTCTTCCATACATGGATTATATATGCATAGTCATACTATTTGTTTACTATACTATGACACGATACCTTAGGAACACAGTCTACTCTTATTGTGATAGATTAGTCGGTGGTTGCGCTTGTTTGAGTTTGTCTTCCAGAAGGGTTACACGTACTTTTGTTCCTTTTTTTTTTCGGTACACTATGCATGGAAGCGATTTTCTGCATTCACTCTGTTTCGCCGAAGCCTTCAAGGATTTCTCTGTATCAAGCGCCATTTTCTAGCGTCAGCCTCGTAACTCATATTTGCGAGGCAAATAATACCCGAGTTCGACTTTTGAAAGGAACCATTAAGGATAAACTGGGAAAATAATGTTAAAGCATTTAATGCCAAGGTGCAGCGAGCTGGACAAGATAACGATAAAAGAATGGAACGCGATAGCGTCATCGGGCCCCGTTCGCATCGCCTTCTCATTCGCCGTGCAAGCGTTCTTTGAGTGACACACTCAGTAGCGTGTCTGGCGCGCAACCGAAAGGTCGTGGGTTCGAGTCCAGCCGAAAATTCTTCAATTTTTTGTTAAAGGTAAATTAATTACTTTATAGAGTGAAATCGTTTCAGACACTTTAATTCGCATTACATGTCGTGTTTTTTAATCACTTTCATTCCACGCGTGACGTCACGTTTCACGGGAGCGTCGTGGGTAGTTTGAAATTCTCGCGCGAGGTCATGTGGCTGTGACGCCATGACCCTATCGACCAATCAGAATTTTCCGTCACGCCACCGACGCTGGCTTTTCTGCGACACGGGCTCCTCAACGCTGTCGCGTTAATGATCCCAGGGGAAGGGGACAAAGGACAAACGCAAATCTCCAAACACAGCTAGGTGACTGGTGCGCGACTGAAAAAATTCGCCTGGTCATGGTATCGAACCAGGTACCTTTCCTTTTCCAGTGGAGCGCTCTACCAACTGAGCTAACTAGGAGTTAGACGGTAATAAAGCGAACGGGTTTTACCAGCTGCCACCAGTCTAACACCAACAAGGGTGAGCGGCCTGCATTATTAAGGTTAGGATTAGGATGCGAATTAAAGCAAAGGTGCAGCGAGTTGGACAGGATAACGATAATAATCACTTGAAAATGGGAACAAGAGGACAAAGGACAAATACAAATCTCCAAACACAGCTAGGTGACTGGTGCATGACTGAAAAAATCCGCCTGGTCCTCGTATCGAACCATGTGCTCTATCTAACAAGGAGCTCTACTCACGTCTAACTCCTAGTTAGCTCAGTTGGTAGAGTGCTGTACTTAAAATGGAGAGGTCCCTGGTTCGATACCATGCTTCCACCATGCCTGAAGCGCGTTCGCATATAATTCTGTCGTCATGGATGCCGCGAACACCGCAGCTTTTTCTATGATGTATGAGCTGCAGTGTTACTGCGGCCCTAACATCTTCAGAGTCGCGAAAAAACCGTCTCTTAGCCAAACGCCGGCCATTGCCACTCGAAGGCTTCTGCAGAGTTTCGGATCAAACCGTATTATACTGTATACTCTATCGAATGAAATTGAATCGGCACGTACGGAGCAGGCAGACGAACTCGCACTCCTCCTGGCTCTCGTAGTTGTTGTCGTTGCCCCCGCAGCCGCCGTAGGTGAAGGGTTCGCAGGCGCCTTTGTTGGCGTTGAAGAACCAGCGCGGTATGGCCGCGTCGCAGGGTCCCACCTCGGCGGGCACCTTGCAGCTGGTCTCGAAATCGGCGTGCTCGTAGTCACCACCCGCGCTCTCGGGAGCTGGATGGTGAAGGACGCAAAAGCTTGGAACACGCTGGCGTCGGCTATCGTGGAGTTCGCCGTACACCTTTCCAGCGCTTGCCACCGGGAGTGTACACGTTACGAAGAAGAAAAAAACCTTCTAAATTCCGTTACTTGTTACTGAGATTCAGGGGGAACGGGGTACTTCAAATTTTTTTATTTAGACAACCGTCGAGGAGTACATCTCAAAATCGACGGGTAGCTTTGTCATTCCTCGGAATGCATCGTTTTTCTTGCGTAGTGGCAACCAATCAATGTTTTTTTTTGTCGTTAATGATGCTTCATTTTTTAGACCAGTTGATGGGTGTACGGTGTTAGCGATAAATTTGGGCAAGTTGCCATACTTTGTGTACATTTTTTTCTTAATGCCTCTCTGGCGCTAGGGTGAAAGCCAAACGGTTATCCAATTTGCTTTCACCCCAGCTCGTCCCTAGCTGTGACAGGCACGGGCTGGGGTGAAAGCCAAATTGCGTAACTCGTGTCGGACACGTTTTCCTCCAAAAGTAACTAAATATCCTCCCTCGTTACTCCATCAAAAACAAAAATACCTTACCCGTTTCTTTCTATTTTTAAGAACCAAGCCGTTCACTTCGTAACCGAAAAAAGTAACTCGCGACACAAGCTACGCAATGAAAAAACGGTTAACGAGCAGGCGAGCTGGTGTAACTTGTACATAATGATTGAAAACCTGAGACTGTGGTTTGATAAACGGAAACTCGTGAAGTAGGAAGAAAAAAGGGACAGACAACGTCTGTCCCTTTTTCTTCCTACTTCACGTGTTTCTGTTTTTCAAACCACAGTCTCAGGTTTTCAATCATTATGTACAAGTAACACGTTATTTGTAACTCGTTACTTGCAACAAATCTGCTTACCACCAGGCGCAAAAAATGCTGAGTCACTGTGCTGTGAACGTGTGCCTGCTGCACCTGTTTTTCCACAGAAAAGAGCTGGTGCGCATGCTCAGAACGCGTTCCACAGAGTAGATGGCAGCGTGGAGATGACGAGATTGGTCTATTCATGACGTCAGATCAGATCCCATTGCCTTTGTCAATAATAAGAAAGTTGCAGTGCTGAGTGTCGTGGCGTCTTCGGAAGACGGCCAGCGGGGGGCAGAGTTCGGACACGAGTGCTGTGTCAGCTTTGGGCTGGGACTCGTATTCCCGCTGACTGAACATCCGAACATTGCTTCACTGTATGCGGTGAGCAAGTCGTCTGCTTCTAGCTCAGGGGTTGCGGTGACGTTAGAACGATCCGAGCTCTGATTGGCTTTGATTGGAATCATAGCGGGTAGACCTCAATGCAAGATGCCTTGAGGTCTACGCACTATTCTTTTCCATCCGCCAATAAGATCTTGGCCCTCTGACCTCATCACAGCCCCTGGGTAAGAACCAGACGAACATGCGGTTCTGCATTGGCGAGAAAGGAGCGTATTGTACTGTGCACATACTGCAACCACGGTCTCGTTAAAAGCAATCTCGCAGTTCTTGTACCGCACGTACCCTCGTGCGGTTCGTGCCTCGAAAAAAACTGCTTGGAACAACACCGTTCTCATGTTCCGATTTTTTCTTTTATTGCCTTATTAACTTTTTTTTTTCTTTGCGCATGCGGTCCAGTTTTATATATTCGTACACAGGCGGCGAAAAGCTGATGCCAAAAACCCCTTTTCTTTGATTCCAACGGATAAACATCGGTGTTGGTCGCTTAGTGAGACGGAACCAGAGGTTCTTGAAATTGCAATCCCTAACGGTGTGATCTGTTAGTGTGCCTAGATTTCAGAGTGTTTCCAAGTGCTCGATAGGAGTCACGTGGCTTACGGATCGCGTTTGGCTGCGAGGGTGGGACGAGAGCGGTGACCGTCTGCAAAGGCCTCCGCCTCTCCGCCCACTTTCTCCTCGCCACGCGAGAATGCAGCTCATGCGCAGTTGCGTTCTCCATTTATTTGCATAACGCTCTCCATGGTCTGGGTTGCCCTTACTCTTAAATCCAGGCTCTCTAGTCTGGGGTGTCTGGTGCGGCGCAACTTACCTTCGCACGCTTTCTTGCAGTCGTCGAGACGCAGGAAGTTGTTGTCGTTGCCTTGGCAGCCGCCGTACCTGAAGCCCTCGCATCGGCCGGTGTCTACGTTGAAGTAGAAGCGAGGAGGCCAGCCTTACAGGGTCCCACCACCTTGGGGAGCCTGCAGATGGCGTTCCTCTGGGCTGCAAAGCCAGGAAGACGAGCCATGAGGGCTTGGCAAGAATTTACGTTCGTCGTACGTCCTTTAGAGGGACAGCGAAGTGAATTTCGTGTTTGTGGTTTTGATAGGAAAGAGCGTGCAATCCTGACTGCGTGGTGAGCGCCGAGAGCAGTGCCAGCTAGAAGACAAGGCCTGCGCATGACGTCATCGTTAGTGGATCCCTGACCAGCCCTAAGAGGAAAACGCGCGGAAGCTTGAGGGGAGTGCGGCGCAAAGCGACAGAAGCGTGCATCTTGGCGTTGCCACCTGCACCTGGTAGCGTCGCACTCCTTGTGAGGCGCTGAAAGACGCGGTGGTGGGGCGACGCTGACGCTAGCTACATTTGGTCACAGGTCAAGAAGGGTTCGGGGGAAATTTCCCCCACTTGTCTCTACTTTAACAGAGCGAACGCTGGAGAGAAGGCGACCTCCTTTCCAGCGTTCACTCTGCTTAACTAGAAAGAGGTTCGAGTGGCTTCCCCTGAACGCTTAACCTAGATGTAACCGTACAACAGGCGGCGCTGCAGTAATCCATTGGTAATGGCATTTTCTTTTCTTTTTTTTTGTGGGGGAGGGGGGGAGAGGCGCAGGCCTGGTATTTTAGGTGCTTCGAGAGCCCAGACGAGCAGCCACCAGTGAAAGTGGTGATCTGCAGCAGAGACGAGATTTCGATTAACTTTACGCTTTCCACATACAATGTACTTGGCTGGCTTTTCCTACTGGGATTTTTGCTGACGGCAATCTGCCAGGGTCGTGTTCCCGTGTAAAGAGTTAAACACCAGAGACGGGCAGCACTTCTATCACCGGTGGTGACCTCCTCTGAGAATGGAGTGTGAAGCCCCTTTTGGGTGACACGGTCTACTAGTGAAGACGAAGCAAATATGCATCGCTGAGGCGCAATTCTATCCAACGCACAGGGAGCGCCCTGTCAATTCTGACATTTTAATAAACGCTAGGCATTCTCGAAGATTTTACTGTCGCTCCGCGCCCAAGGAGAATGCGGCATGAAGCGAATGCTGAAGGACGCAAAGCAAGAAGCGTGTCGTTTCTTGAGCTCTCAGTGAGCCACTTGAACGACAGACAACAACCGACACCGACCCTTCTCAAGCACGTGCAGCATGCACGGAAAGGTATCCTCGGCAGTCTTGTGATCGCTCGTGCTTACTTCACGAGCACCGAGAGATTGCTGGCCTTTCAAAACATAGCCTCCTTTATTCTAGAAAGCCTGTCAATAGACCGATCTCACCATCCAGTTTGACTACGCCACCGCTGCCGCAATGCACCGAGGGAACTTTAGTCTTTCTGCACGTGCGACAACCCCCCTGAAACTCTGCGCGTGTGGAGCACGAGACGGCACGAGCCCTCGCATGCACGGCCGTCTGACTCCTGTGAACTAAAAGTTATGGCGGTGTCACGCATGCGCCGAATGCTTAGGGAGATCGGTCTATAGGTTACTTCCATACGTCCCTCACCGCGCGCGTTGCATTCTGGGAACCTGTTGGGCAGGAGCGGAGCGCATATGGATTTCGCTGCTTCTGGTACCCGCAATGCATAACGTGGCTTGACTTATAAAAGAAGACAAGGAACAACCCAGCCAGCACGCTAGTATATGAGGCACCTAGCAGCGCGTTCATTTGTTTCGCATTGCAACTCTGAACGTCCTATAGAAATATCGTGTCCTCTAACATTCCGGAAAAGACATTGTGGTTTAATCGGGGACAACCAAATGTCTTCAACGAAGTCAGGGCTGGCGTGCTTCAGCCTATAGGGTAACTTTAAAAAAAGCACTTGCTCACAGTCAGTTACTTTCAGGTAAACGCAGCGAAGTTACCGTTAGTTACTGCAAAAAAGTAATTCGTTACAGTTACAACTATAGTACTTGTTAAAAGTAACTGTTACTTTTAAGTTACTTTTTTCATAAAAATAGAAATCGAGAAAAAAGTAAATAAAATGCACCCCCCCTCCCTCCCCCCAAGTTAAATGGTTGACTCAAGTTGGCCCAAGGCGAACATGACACTTTAAATGTCGGAACGGACACCATTTGTACTTGTTGAATGACATTTTTATGCTGAAAAGATTGTGAAAAGTAAGGGCAGAAGTAACGTTGTTAATCTCGACGGTGCTTGAAGTAAAGTAATAGAACAAGTATAGTAATAAAACAGAGTTACATCTCGAAAAGCAGCGGGTTACTTTTAAAAGTTACCGAAAAAGTAACCAAGTATGCGTCACTCGTAATGGGTTACGATTCGAGACTGCTGTTGGTAATAGGAATCAGGCACTGATGACGTCTGTCTTCTTCCGATTTAATATGCGAGTCGAATAGGCCCGTTTGCTGGTACAGGAGGGACGATTTTTTTCTTCTTCCGCTACGTACTGGTTTGAAGAGATCGGAAGCACCACTTACCCACGACGACTCCGACGAGGCAAAGCAAGATGACGGCCTTCATGGTGGCGGTTTGTTTCTTGGCAGCCGTGAATCTACGACGACGCTGTGTTGCCGGCCGGGTGGGGAGTCGGCTGTTTTATGTCCGAGCTCCGATCGTCTTATCGAGGTATTGCGGATCTCTCACCTGCTCTATCTCACGCGATAATGGGACCGACGTCATGTGGCGAGCCGAGACATCTCGATGGGGACACTGTTACATGTTACATTTAGCTGCTCGCGAACACACCTTTCATAGACGTCCGCTTGGACAAATATCAAACAGTGATCGATAAGCGATACTCCGAAATTTTCCGTGCTCTGGAAATCCCCACGATGACGCAACCTCAATCACCCCCGACTCACGTGGCGAGTGCAACATGTCATTTGCTTGAAGCTAACGAAGGAAAAAGAATCATGTTTGGGAGCTCGCACTGCGGCCTTGGGGGTTATTTAGGGCTCGATCCCCGTCCCTGCCCGTTTCAATAGGGAGGATGGAGGGACCTAATGCCTTAGGTTTCCCAGTATATAGGTGGCTGGTGTGCGACCGAAAAAATCCGCCTGGTCCTGGTATTGAACCTGCAGGGACCTCTCCATTTCCAGTGAAGCGCTCTACCAACTGAGCCTAACCATGAGTTAGACTGGTTAGCTCAGTTGGTAGAAACGCTCCACTGAAATGGGGAGGGTCCCGGGTTTGATACCCGGAACAGGCGGATTTTTTCGGTCGCGCACAAGCCACCTAGCAGTGTTCGGAGATTTGTGTTTGTCCTTTGTCCTTCTTGTTCTCCTTCTCCAGGGATCATTTTCGTCAAAAATGCTTGGCATAGTCTACTGTAAACGACTTAATTTTCGCGAGGACATAATTTTCAGCGAATTTCGCGAATCGCCTACAGTTCGCGAAAAATACGTCCCGCGAACAATTCGGTCAATATGTGAACGCTACGGAAGCTACACTAGATTCGCGAAAATTAGAACCCGCCGGAGATAATTTCAAATTTTCAACTTTGGCCCGATTCGCGAAAATTTGAGCCCTCGAAAATTAAGTCGTTTACAGTATTCTTGGCTACTTCCAGGACTGGCAAGCTTGCCTGCCACTGACGTCACGGTATACTGAAAAGTGCCGGTATATTTGAATGCTGGTTTTGAGTAATTTTCATTTGCCGATTTCATAATAACTGTTATGAATTCCGCGATCCTAAATAGCCTACCGATTAAAGGCAAAGAATTTAGGAAATGTAGTTTGTTTGGGTAGGTCAAAAATCGCCAGGTGTACCTCTTTAACAAGAAGCCCTGCTCAGCTTAACACTTTTTTCACTCGGCACAAAAATCGGGGAACACATATATCTGCGGCTGTGTACTTTGACAAGATGGTTTCCCGGAACAGCTACGAGTAATTCCATCGATTAAATGTTTGGTGCTGAGTTTGACGGCGCCGAGGACGACAGCCGGTCCACTGCTGCCACATTAGTCGGGTAAAAAATTAGTCAACGATAAAGACATTATTCCATTATTTGGCAGCTTAATCAAATAACTTTTACGAAAACGATTAACGGCTACATATACAAAGATATAAACCTTGAATCACTTTCCGTTAAACAGCTACGCTACGCGAACGGGGTTCGGGATGGCCATCTGTCGTGGTCACTGTTATGACTGCGGGTGCAAACCATTTTTTGCTTCTTCTACTGTTCGCTAGGCACAAAGATAAGTATGTTAGAGAGATTATGGAGGCTGACGCCATAAATAGTTCCGGCACGTGTTGTGTCAGTGTGGCGTCAATGGGTGACCGGCGTTTGGCAGGAGCCGCAAAGCACTATGGGTATTATTCACTTCCGGTTCGTAGCTAGCAGCCGACGCACCACCACGGCGGTTATGGAAGAGTGTGCGGGTGTTGAATCCGATCAATTCGAGCCACCTCGATCTGCTGCTGGTTGAGTTATAAATTTCTGATCGTCTGAAGTTACTTCTACGGATACGTCAAGTAGGAACCGGTACGCAGGAGCATCGAGAACGGCCACGAAAGCGCGGAGCGAATGCGGCAAGCGGCCAGCTGCACTCGCGCCGCGCATTCCGAATCGTCGCATGAAAACTCAGGCTCGGTTAGATATTTCGTTTTCCTTTTGAACCAGCGTTTTTTATTGGGTTTTGTTTATTTTTGATGGTTACGTTAGATCACATCACCGGCTGAAATAAGTGCGAATGTAAGCCGTGGGACGCGGCCAGTTGAAAAGCCCGATCGGAGCTCTGTCGTACTTTTCTCATTTTGTTAAAACACCTCAGACTGGCTAAGACAATCTTGTAACAAAGAAAAGTTCAAGAGACAGGGAAAAAGTCGGTCAGACGACCTCTCAAACTCAGCCAATACGTTTTCTCGCGCGATCGAAACGCCACTTCTGTGCAAAAGTTAGTTTCGACGACATCTGACTAGTTGAGAACCCTTGCTTTTTAACACTCACGTGATTTTTGCATTTTAACTAAGTTGTACCCCGTGTACTACCATGACCCTCCACTCATAGGTGTTTTTTTAATCATGTCGAGTAAGAAATCATGCATAAACGAGCACCGATTTTGATATGGGCTACGCAGGGTCGGACTAACGCTTTATTATCAGTCAATATGAAGGTGCTGCCTGTTGGCTTTTGTTTAATTATAGCGGGTATTTCAAGGAGCGGCCAGGCTCTTTAAATCCACCGCAAAATTCGATTTCTTAACCTATCGCGCTACGATTTTTCGCAGCGTTGCCCACAGGTGGTGCATTTTTCTATAAAATTTGCAAAGATCGAACTTACCTTAGGAAAAAGTAAAAAAATAAAATAAAAAGGCTTAACTCCTATGAAAACGCAGTGAGGCCACCGGTTTTCAAACCATAGGGCGCCCCATTGTTTGAAGACCGGTGGCTTCGCTGCGTGTCCATAGGAGTTAAGCCTTTTTTTTTACTTTTTCCTTAAGTAAATTTGCTCTTTGCAAACTTTACAAAAAAAAAAAGCACCATCTGTGGGCAACGCTGCGAAAAATCTTAGTGCGATAGGTTAAGAAATCGAATTTGGCGGTCGATTTAAAGAGCCTGGCCGCTATTTGGGACACCCGGTATTATAGCAAGCTGACCTGTCCTTTTGTTTATTTATATTAAAGCAAGCCACCCGTTCACGCCGCCTCGCGGCAGCAGTCTGCAACAGCTCATTACAGAAAACGTTAATCCGAGCTGTCGCTGTAACGATTAAACGGCCTGGCGATGACACTGTATGTCGACGAAACGTCGTGCGATGAACTGATTGCCTGCGAGATCGCATCCCGCGTTCTCGCGGGTGCCTTGTACGAGAAGCAGTGCTCACCCCTTCGCGGATTAATCGAGACCTTTTTTCTGGGTGTCAAAAGACTGTGTTAGAGATTGTTATTTCCCGCGGCCCCTACCTGAAGAAAGACAGGACACGTTGTACTGGCCTGTAACAAAATTGGCCGCGCATAAATGGTCACCGACGTTTGGCTGCCATGCACAGGTCACCTCGCTCTGTCACTCAGCGACGGCCCATCGCTGCTTTTGTGCTTTGTTTCACGGGAGCCGGAACATTTTATGCGGTCATGCCCTTTATCGCTTGCATCAGAAAACGCACCGCGAAGCAGAAAACAATTTTCACCACTAATACAGCACGGCTACCACGCATAGAAGGGCTCTCGATGCAGCCGGACGAACCACGACCGGCACCGGACGAACCGGAAGCGTGAAGTCACGTGACACCTCGCTTCGGATGACGAAACTTCCGGCTCAAACGCCGGTCACCTATTGACTTGGCGAATAAGGAGTTGGCGTACTGCGGTCCGTCGCGGGGCCACGGATTGGATGAGATGTGGTGCGGTGACGCAGTGTGTTTCAACGATGAAGCTCTTGAATTAAATCAGTTGAAAGTTAGCGCTCGGTGGTGTCTGTTCTTCCTATGTCCCTGTCTTTAAGCGCAATCATGTTTTCTCACACTTCGTTTCAGCTTCCGTCCGAGCGCAGCCAAAGGCTGGGGACGGTTCGCAACTTCGAGAAGAGCATTCCTACGCACCACAAAGTAGTCCGCAAATGTATATATATATATATCTTTTTTTTAAATAGCTGTTTTGTGCGTAAACGTTGCACAATATTCCAGATGTGTACTGCTGAGAATGATTTGCAACTAAAGGAATGAACTATCGGAAGTTTATGTTTTATTAATATATGTCAATGCATGTGGTTTGGTGAAAACACATACATCCGCTGGCAACACTGCTGCAGCGCTCGCTCGGTTTTCTGTGTGATTTTGTTCCCGTAACGGCCGAATCATGTGCTTCGCTGCTTTCCTCACCGAGTCGTTTCAAAACGTCCTTTCGCAAAGGCACGTTTGGGCGTCAGGCGCGAAAGGTCGTGATGAATGTCTACTTTCAAATTCGGCAGGAGACTCCGGCCGCGTCGTACCGCGAATGCGTTGTAAACAAGAAAAGCGTCCGGGCCACTACAATTCACTGATACGCGGCGAAATCAGGGCACCCCTTTACCTGCCGATCACGTTGAACGCCGAGAAGCTGGTGGAAAGGCCTGCGCCTCGAGCCCCGGTATATCCAAACAATACAAGGAAACATCAACGGTCGGGTCATCGGGCACCTTGCAACGTGTACTTACATCTCGAAACTATGCCGAAATGCCGAACAGGATCGAAAGCTCGGACACAGACGCCAGCGGCCAGCCTACGTACTGACATCCCCTATGACTAAATTTCAGAACGTGAAAGGGCACGTTTTAAACCTGTAGCAGACGATACCGTTGATACACCCGTAGCAGACGAAATACTCGGCGAGCGCGGGCGGCGCTGACGACCAGCGGCGAAGCGGAGTGATACAAAAGTGCAGGTGAGATCGCGTGACCTGTTGCCGGCGTGTGATTGGCTCCGGCCACACGTAGCTTTGGCTGCGCTCGGACGGAAGCTGAAACGAGTGTAACCAACTCGCCCAACAATCAGCACTTGTCAATCTTATTAGGCGCCCGTTTCCGGGTTGAGCGGCGTCGGCGTCGTCGTCGGCGTAACCGCGCGTTGCATTAAGGGACATTTCCCATAATTACGTCACACGTGACGTCGCGTGTGACGTCACGAAGATAAAATTTATCCCGCTAAATTTGGCGGGAAATCTTTCCGATTAATTTAGCGGTAAGGTTTCCGCCTACATTTAGCGGAATAATTTTAACCTTCGTGACGTCACGTGTGACGTCACGTGAATGTACATGATGTCACGAGAATTAATATGACGTCACGTGAAGTTTATCGAAAAACATTTCCGCTAAATTAAGTGGAAAAAGTTCCCTGCTAAATATAGCGGGAAAATTGACGTTACGTGACCTCAACACCAATTCAGTTTCCCGCTATATTTAGCCGGAAAATTTTTGGCTAAATTTCCCGCTACATTTAGCAAGAATATGTTGGTAAATTTCCTGCTAAATTTAGCGGGAATATTTCCCCGCGAAATCTAGCGGGGAAATTTTAGCGAAATATTGCGGGAAATTTAGCAAAGATTTTTCACTAAATTGGAGGGCAGGAGGAGGGGGGATACGGACGGAGAGGAGGGCGGTACCCTCCCTTCTCCTCCTCAGGAGCTGCGCTCTAATTCGACTTTGCAGAAAATTGTAAACGTCTTTCCCTTTTTTTTTTACGTTACTTGATCTGTTTCCATTTGCGACACTATATATCTATATATCGACAGTTCGTTGGGTCACACAGATGTGCACGGAAACAACTGTGCTGTCAGAAATCCTTAAGACTTGTGCTTGCCTGCACTTCGACCTTGATACACTTAAAGTCGTCGTCGTTCGTGATTCGGCTTCCCAGTGTGTTAATTTTTCGCCTCCTCAAATATTGCGGAAGCGAGCTCCACGGAAAAGTGTACGCGCTCGCGCACCTGGAGCCTCGATCAAAGCTGTGCACAGGCTCTCTTCGGTTCCGAAATCCCACAGAAAGTGGACCCGAGAATAGAAGATTCGTCGATGAACACAAAACTCATTCTACTTTATCACGCGCTTCTCTCATCGCTTTACGGTACTGAGACGATAGAAAAAAAAAGTATTCACGATTTTATATTAAAAAAACACAATGCTTACCAATCTTTCTTTTTTTTTACTTTTTATCAGACAATTTCTAAACTTACGTCGAGCCCCTATGCATTTGTCCATAACAACGGTCCTAGCAACGGTTTGTTTGGAACGTCGTCACTTACGGGGTCAATTCAGATGACATGCTCTCCACGCCCCTTGTTTCTTAGCTGTCAGAGAGCGATTTTCATCACGGGTTTGTTGAACCTGCTTTCACGGCTTTGTGTTTTTTTCCGCCAGGCGCTGTGAATATCTGATTCGCTCGAAAAGGCTGCAGAGCGAACCTGCTGACGCAACTTTCTGGCCTAGCCACTAGGTGCTGTCGATTTAGCTGGAGTCACCAATGGGAACGCGATCTTCCCAACGCCGACCCCGTCAAGGCGAAACGAGATGGTAATCTTCGCGGTGCATGGTAGATTGCATTCTGACGGCCTTTCATATCGGTCGGATGAATGAGGTACCGAGTATTTTTCTTTTTATATACCCAAGCCTCGATCTTCTTATCAGAGTGGCTAGAAGTTCTCGCGCCAGCCCCATATCGTGGGACAATCGGATTCATTATCAGGCTCTGAGATGAATGACACTACTGCTCGAGATCACATGGAACGTGTAGACATCTCGATGCGGAGATTGCAACGAACCTTTCTTCAGCAGCACGCAAGCACCCTTTGTTCATTCAGAGATAAATATCGGAGGGGATCGATAAGCAATGTAACGAATTTCTTTTTTTTTTTACCCGGAAATCTCCACAGTGACAAAACCAGGATCGCCCGACCAACCTGAAGATGACTGTAGGCAGCAATGAAAACACGAAGGAATACAGCTTTGATCGACATATCTAGTCTGTTCCTTTAAAACTTGGAATATGTTTAAATTTGAACCTTGACGGGTTCCGGCGGAAGCTATTGACAGTCTCTCAACTGAGAGAAATTGACGCACGATTCTGCGTCTTCGCTAGGTGACTCCCCACGAACACAATCTGTTTAGTCCCGTATGCGGGTCTCCTTATAAGGAGACCCGCAAATTCCGCATATTTCTATTGAGTTTCTAATGCATTCTATAAGAATACGCTAGAAACTCAATGGAAACTCGTTGATAATTTTTGTAAGGATAAAAGCAATGATACGCGGTAAATTATTTTCGAGGTGTTGAAATTATCGGGACCTACCCACGACCATGGACCTACCTTACCAACCATACTCAATTTGACGAGGCCAACCGTGTTAGGTCAGTAATAAGGTTGAGAGCTAGGCTAGTTGGTAGTTGTCAAACATGATGAGATAAAAGAGCGCAAAAAGGTGCAAAAGGAAGAAACAAACCGGACAGGACAGCGCTCTGTCCTGTCCGGTTTGTCTCTTCCGTTTTGTGTACCTTTGTACGCTGTTTTATCTCATGGTGTTAGGTCAGATACACCGAGAGTCACGTCGGGAGTTCATCAGCAGTCCACGATGGGCTGCTGATGTCTCGATGTCTCGAAATGCTATCGAATTTCGAGACATCTGAGCAGCGATTTCGACAAGAATTGTTTTTTGCTACCTATTTCGGAGGTTTCCGTCTTTTGCATTTGGCAAATCGGAGGTAGATCGTGTTTCACGCGCTTACGGCAAGTTCAGTGTAACATCGTAAACTGAATTATTGGGCGGCGAAAAAATGCTCACCTGCGAAACTGTCGGATGTGGAAAAAATCTCCTTTTGGCGGATGGGGAGAAAGCTGATCTACGAATTTGCCAATCGACCGTTCACTCGGCAGAAAACGTTCCCTAGAGTCAACTATGTTTGGATGCCATATGTGCTTGTGGTCATTCTTCGTACCACTATCAGTTTTTTTTATGTGTACCTCATTAGAGTGGCGACGTGGACGAGGTAGTTTTAAGCAATATATGAAACAGCGCGCAAAACAAGGAAGGCGGGAGAGAAGTACGAGCGCTGACGGGACGAGCCCTGGAACAGCGCTCTCGTCTGGTGTCTGCCTTCGTTGTTTTGCGCGCTGTCAGTGTACCTCGTGCACACACTGGGCGGTACGACGACAATAGAATAAAGTAGTTGTATAGAACGGTAACTAAAAGATTCCGTGAGTAAAATATAACCAGTCAGTGTAATGGGCTGCCTCGATTAGTTTCTAGATTTTTTATACTATGTTGAATGGTACGTTGAATTAACTTCCCTGTATAGCGGGCACTTCATAAGTGATGCCAAATCTTCACATTTCCTCATTCGTTTAAGAAGGTAGGCTTTCAGCTTGAAGACCATTCTAACTAAGTAACAAAGTAATGTACTTCATTGCGGTTACGTCAGAATAAAATATTGCAACAGTAGCGCAAAACGGACGACATGAAAGTGGAACGAGGGCTACAGATAAAGCTCCCTGCTTCGAAATGTATACGTCCTGTGTGAGAGGGCCCTCTACATATAGTTGACCTGATTATCTATATTTCTAATAACCACCTTGCAAAAAATGCAAAATAAGATAGGCATTTTTTTTTTTTGACTGTGAGTGCGCAGGCGAGCTAGGGGTAGCGAGCTGGTAACGCGCTGGTGGTAGGCGTGTCTGTTTCTTCGACTAACACGTTTTCCTCTTCTGCACCACAGTCTGCAGTGTTAGACGACATGATTAGCTTTTCTCCGGACCCACCAAGAAGTAGGAGCCCCTCTTCGGTTTGCTTTTCTCTGGCGAGCTTTTCTTCGGTGAGCTTTTCTGTGGAATTTGAATTGTTACCCCGTAAAATTTTTCTTTCATGACTAACCAGTCGCGCAGCACGGCTTAACGAGTACTGTGCGGTTTTTGAGAATAGCGAGGCACCGAAGACAGATTCGTGTGGAGTGCATTTTATTTCTCCATTTGGGTACTTCTGGTCCAAGAGTGATGGCGGGAGCGACAAAACGGAGACTTCATTCTGCAAAAATGAAAGGGAAAAAAAGGTTGCATTACAAGTATCCTCGAATTAATACAATCTCGCAATGCGTCGTCTTTTTTTTCACTTTTTTGTTTCTGAAAATTTTTTCACGCATGGATTATAATTTATATATGCATAAGAATATTACTTTGTTTACTATACTATTCCAGATACCTTAGGAACACAGTCTGCTATTATTGTGATAGATTAGTCGGTGGTTGCGCTTGTTTGAGTTTGTCTTCCAGAAGGGTTACACGTACTTTTGTTCGTTTTGTTTCGGCACACTTGCATGGAAGCGATTTTCTGCATTCACTCTGTTTCCACCTTCAATGGTTTCTCTGTATCAAGTGCCACTTTCTGGCGTCAGCCTCGGAACACAAGGAACCGTTAGGGACAGACTGGGAAAATAATGTTAATGAATTTAATGCAAAGGAGCAGCGAGCTGGACAAGATAACGATAAAAGAATGGAACGCGATATATCGTCATCGGGCTACGTTCGCATCGCCTTCTCATGCGCCGTGCCAGCGTGCCTTGCGTGGCATACTCAGTAGCGTGGTAGTGGCTCGCAACCGAAAGATCGTGGGTTCGAGTCCCGCCGAAAATTCTTCAAATATTTCTTTAAGGTAAATTAATTACTTTAGAAAGTGAAATCTTCTGAGACATGCGGCGACCTTTAATTCACGATACATGTCATGTTTTAATCACTTTCATTCCACGCGTGTCGTCGCGTTTCACGTGAGCGTTGTGGGTTGTTTGAAATTCTCGCGCGAGGTCATGTGGCTGCGACGTCATGACCCTATCGACCAATCGCAATTTTCCCGTCACGCCTCCGACGCCGGTTTTACCAGGACACGAGCTCCTTTACACTATCGCGTTAATAATCCCTGGAGAAGGGGAGCAAGAGGGACAAAGGACAAACATAAATCTCCAAACACAGCTAGATGACTGGTGCGTGATTGAAACAAATCCGCATGGTCCTGGAATCGAAGCAGGGACCTCTCTATTTTTAGTGGAGCGCTCTACCAACTAAGCTAACCAGGTGTTGGACGTCAGAAGAGCAAACGGGTTATAACAGCTGCCGTGCCACCAGGTTAACGCCAACAAGGGTGAACGGTGTTGTGTTAAGGTACCGCGAAAATTTTTTCCATGATATATGAGCTGCAATGTTACTGCGGCTCTAGCATCTTCAGAGACGCGAAGAAACCGTCTCTTAGCCAAACGCCGACCATTGCCACTGAAAGGCTTCTGTAGAGTTTCGGATCAAACCGTATTCTACTGTATACTCCATCGAATGAAATTGAATCGGTACGTACGGAGCTGGCAGACGAACTCGCACTCCTCCTGGCTCTCGTAGTTGTTGTCGTTGCCCCCGCAGCCACCGTAGGCGAAAGGTTCGCAGGCGCCGGTTTTGGCGTTGAAGAACCAGCGCATTATGGCCGCGTCGCAGGGTCCCGCCTCGGCGGGCACCTTGCAGCTGGTCTCGAAATCGGCGTGCTCGTAGTCATTGCCCGCGCTCTCCGGAGCTGGATGGTGAACGACGCAAAATTTGGCGACACGTTGTTACACCTCTCCAGCGCTTACCACCAGGAGAGTACACGTTACGAAAAAGAACGACTAAATTCCGTTACTTGTGACTTGCTCAATACGTAACCATTACTCGTTACTGAGATTCAAGGAACGGGGTACTTCAGCTCAAGGTTAACGGGTAACCCTGTCATTACTCTGAATGCATCGCTCTTCTTACGTAGTGGCAACCGATTAATGTTTTTTTTCGTCGTTATAATGAGGCTTCGCTTCTTAGACCAATTGTTGGGCATACGATGGTAGCGATAAGTATGAGCAAGTTGGCATACTTTGTGTACATTTTTCCTTATTGTCTCTCTAGCGCGGTGGAAGCCAAACGGTTATCCCGTTTGCTTTCATCCCAGCTCGCCCCTGTTACAGGCACAAGCTAGGGTGAAAGCCAAATGGGACAGGTTCTCCTCCAGAAGTAACTAAATAGTGTTCCTTGTTACTGCATCAAAAAGAAAAATACCTTACCCGTTTCGTTTTCATTTTTAAGAAACAAGCCGTTACTTCGTAACCGAAAAAAGTTACTCGACACAAGTAACGCGTTACTTGTAACTCGTTACGTACAACAAATCTGCTTATCACCAGGCGCGAAAAAATGCTGAGTCACTGTGCTGTGAACGCGTGCCAGCTGCGCCTGATATTCCGCAGAAAAGAGCTGGTGCGCATGCTCAGAATGCGTCACATAGAGTAGATGGCAGCGCGCAGATGACAAGATTGTTCTATTCATGACGTCAATTCAGATGCCATTGTGGCGTCCTTTCTCAACAATAGCAAATTTGCAGTGTAAAATCCCGGTGTCTCCTGAAGAGGGCCAACGGGAGACAATGTTCAGACACGAGCGTTGTGTCAGCTTTGGGCTGGGACTCGTATTCCCGCTGACTGAAGATCCGAACAATGCTTCACTGTACGCGGAGAGCAAGGCGTCTGCTTCTAGCTCAGGGGTTGCGGTGACGTCACAACGATGCCGAGTTCTGATTGGCTTTGATTGGAAGCATAGTGGGTAGACCTCAATGCTAGATGCCTTGAGGTCTACCCACTATTTTTTCCATCCGCCAATAAGATCTTGGCCTTCTGACCTCATCACAGCCCCTGGGTAAGAAGCAGACGAACATGCGCTCAGCATTGGCGAGAAACTTATTTACTGCGCACATACTGCAACCACGGTCCCGTTGAAAGCGCTCTCGCAGTTCTTGTAACGCACGTACCCTCGTTAGGATTGTGTCTCGAAAAAATTGCTTCGAACAACGTTTTCGTGTTCTAGTGTTTTTTGTTTTTTTTCTCGCCTTATCAACATTTTTTTTTGTACGTGGCCCAGTTTTATATATTCGTAAACAGGCGGCGCGAAAAGGTTGCCGAAAAACCTCTTACCTTTTTCCCAACGAATAAACATCAGTGTTGGTCGTTTAGGGAGACAGAACGAGAGGTTCTTGCAATCTCCAACAGTGTGATCGGTTAGTGTGCCTAGATGGCAGAGTGTTTCCAACTGCTAGATCGGAGTCACGTGGCTTACGGGTCAGGTTTGCAACGCGAGCTGCGAGGATGGGACGAGAGTGGTGACCGTCTGCAAGTCAAGCGCCTCCGCCTCTCCGCCCACTTTCTCCCTCTCCACGCGAGAACGCAGCGCATGCGCAGTTGCGTTCGCCATTCATTTGCATAACGCTCTCCATGGTCTGGGTTGCCCTCTTTCTGAAATCCAGGCTCTCTAGTCTGTGGGGTGTCTGGTGCGGCGCCACTAACCTTCGCATGCTTTCTTGCAGTCCTCGATGAGCTGGAAGTTGTTCGTCGTTGCCCTTGCAGCCGCCGTATATGAAGGCCTCGCACCGGCCGCTGTCCACGTTGAAGTAGAAGCGAGGTTTGGCAGCCCTACAGGGTCCCTCCACCATGGGGAGCCTGCAGATGGCGTTCCTCTGGGCTGCCAAGACAGAAAGGAGAATCGTGAGGACTTGGCAAGAATTTACGTTCGTCGTGTCCTTTAGAGGGACAGCGAAGTGAATTTCTCGATTGTGGTTTTGATAGGAAACAGCGTGCAGTTGAGTAATCCTGACTGCGTGGTGCGCGCTGAGAGCAGTGCCCGCCAGAAGACAAGGCCTGCGCATGACGTCATCCTAAGTGCATCCCCGACCCGCCCTAAGAGGAAAACGCGCCGAAGCTTGGGGAGAGTACGTCGCAAAGCGGTCGAAGCGTGCATCCTGGTGTTGCCACGTGCTAGCGTCGCGCTGGTGGCGACGCTGACGCGACCTACAGCTGGTCACAGGTCAAGAAGAGTTTGGAGGGAAACTTCTCCCACCTGTTTCTGCTTTGGCAGAGCAAACGCTGGAAAGAAGGCGCCCTCCTCTCAGCGTTCACTCTGCTAAACTAGAAGCAGGTTAGAGTAGTTTCCCCTGAACTCTTAATTTTTTCATTCACTCATTTATTGATATTGTCAACCCATTGGGCTATCACAGAAGTGGGTATACAAAAATAAAAAAGATAAAAGTAACCACTATACAAAGAGTAATTAACCTTGACAGTGGATTGCACAAGACCGCTTCATACACTGAAAAGCGAACAAGAAAAGTTACAAAACTGAAAGCAGCACAAGTATGAACATTTAACAAGAAATCAGAAACTTGGTCCGTATTTGTACAGTTACGGCTTTTCACGGCTGTCACATTGGACAATATTATCTATACTTTCTAAAAAGACATTAAGGGATGTTGACGAAACTGCGGAAGCCGGCAGTGTATTCCACTCTTGTGACCTGTAACCAACAACAGGCGGCGCTGCGTTAATCCACTATTGATGACTTGTTTTCTTTTTCTGGAAGGGGGGGGGGGGAGGGAGAGAGGTGCAGGCCTGGTCTTTTAGGTGGTTTGAGAGCCTGATACGAGCAGCCAGCCGTCAGTGAAATTGGTAATCTGCAGCAGAGACGACATTTCGATGAACTTCCCGCTTTCCACATACATTGTACTTGGCTGGGTTTCCCTACTGGGATTTTTGTTGACGGCAATCTGCCAGAGTCGTGTTACCGTGTAATGAGTTACACACCAGAGACGGGCAGCACTTCTATCACCGGTGGCGACGTCCTCTCAGAATGGAGTGTGAAGCCCCTTCTGGTTAACACGGTCGACTGGTGAACGAAGCAAATGCATCGCTGAGGCGCAATTCTATCCAATGCACAGGGGGCCCCCCGTGGAAGCACTAGGCCCTGTCAATTCTGGCAGCTTGAGAAACGCTAGGCATTCCCGTGGATCTTACTGTCGCTCCACGCCCAAGGAGATTGCGGCATGAACCGAATGCTGAAGGACGCAAAGCACGAAGCGTGAGAGCTCTCAGTGACCCACTTGAACGACAGACAACCGACACGGGCCATTCTCAAGCACGTGCAGCATGCACGGAAAGGTATCCTTGGCAGTCTTTGCCAGGATCACTCGTGCTTACTTCACGAGCACCGAGAGATTGCGGGCCTTTCAAAACATAGCCTCCTTTATTATATAGTAAGCCTGTCGATAGGTTACTTCTATACATCCGCCACCGCGCGCGTTGCATTCTGGGAATCTGTTGGGCACGAGCAGGGCGCGTATGGATTTCGCTTCTCACTGGTACCTACAATGCATAACGTGACATTTCGCCGTGATGAGGCGCTTCGAGTTTTGGAATAAGGCTATTTCACGACGGAGACGTTGATGCGGAAAAGGCAAGGAGCAGCGCCGAACGGTTACCCATGTTGTAGTGCAGAGCCACACTCTGGGGTAACCCTTCAACCAGCGCCAACAATACTCGCGCTGGCCTCTCCTCGAGACAACAACAAATCGCAAAGGAGAAAAAAGAAAGGAGGGGGAGAAACAATACCGGCGCTTAGAGAAAAGGGAGAGGGACGAAATAGAAAAGAGTTGACACAAAATGTTCTCCTTTCAAGAAAAGAAAAAATATATATAATACAGCGTTTTTGTGTTTTCGGATTTTACCGCTCGGGTATTGTTTGGCGCTGCCCGAGAGAACCCCTGAGCGCGTCTTCTTGTCGATCTCCTTTCCCCTCTACAGCGGCCACGTTCTGTCGCTATTTAATATGCTTTTTAGAATAAAGGAGACTATGGTCAAAAGATACCTTCGTGTGCGTGCGGAACCTGCTTGAGGTTGGCCGTTAACGGTTGCAATGACTTGTGACTCAAGAGGGGGGGGGGGGTAGTTCATGACACGAGTTCCCCGTTTCCAGCTCAGACAAATCCAAAAACTATCGAAGGTGAAGCGTAGTTCCTTAATAGCTTGTTCTATATATAAAAAAAGACAAGAAATAACCTAGCCAGCACGCTTGTATATGCGGGACCTTGCAGTGCGTTCATTTGTTTCGCATTGGAAATTTGAACGTCCGATAAAAATATCGAGTCCTCTTGACATTCCGGCAACGACGTTTTGGTGAATTCGGGACAACCAAATGTCTTCAACAAAGTGAGGGCTGGCGTGCTTCGGCCTAGGGTAAGTTACTTTCAAAGAAGTAATTGGTCAGTTAGTTACTTTCAGGTAAACGCAGCGACCTTACCGTTATGGTTAGTGCTAAAAAGTAATTTGTTACAGTTACAGCTATGACACGTGTTAAAAATAACTATTACTTTTAAGACTTTTCTCATAAAAATACAAGTTGAGAAAAAAGTAAAAAAAACTTCCCCACCCCCGGCTAACTTTATAAGTTTACTCACGTTGGCACAAGGCGAACATGACACTTCAAATGTCGGAACGAACAATTTGTACTCGTTTAATGACGTTTTTATACTGAAAAGATTATGAACAGTAAGGGCAGAAGTAACGTTGTTATAACCGACGGTACTTGAAGAAAAGTAATAGAACTAGAATAGGTATGCGTGGGAGAAGAGCGTGTTGGTTCAAGTCATTGATGAAGAAAGAACAAAACAATTAAAACAGGGCAACACAACCACGTCTTTGAAAGATGTGGTTGTGTTGTCCCTGTTTTAATTGTTTTGTTCTTTCTTCATCCATAACTAGAATAGTAATAGAACAGAGTTACATTTCGAAAAAGCAGCGCGTTACTTTTAGAAGTTACCGAAAAAGTAACCAAGTATGCGTTACTCGTAATGAGTTACGATTCAAGACTGCTGTTGGTAATAGGAATCACACACTAATGATGTCTGTCTTCTTTAGTTTTAATATGGGAGTCGAATAGGCCCGTTTGCTCGTATAGGAGGAACGCATTTCTTTTTCCTTCCGCTACGTACTGGTTCGATGAGATCGGAAGCACCACTTACCCACGACGACTCCGACGAGGCAAAGCAAGATGACGGCCTTCATGGTTGCGGTTTGTTTCTTGGCAGCCGTGAATCTACGACGACGCTGTGTTGCCGGAAGGGTGGGAAGTCGGGTGTTTTATGTCCGAGCTCCGATCGTCGTATCGAGGTATTGCGGATCTCTCACCTGCTCTATCTCACGCGATAATAGGACCAACGTCATGTGGCGAGCCGAGACATCTCGATGGGGACACTGCTACATGTTCCATTTAGCTGCGCGCGAACACACCTTTCATAACCGTCCGTTTGGACAAATATTAAACGGTGATCGATAAGCGATACTCCGAAATTTTCCGCGCTCTAGAAACCCCCACGATGACGCAACCTCAATCACCCCCGACTCACGTGGCGAGTGCAACATGTCATTTGTTCGAAGCTAACGAAGGAAAACAGAATTATGTTTCGGAGCACGCACTGCGGCCTTGGGGGTTATTTAGGTCTCGATCCCCGGCCCTGCCTGTTTCAATAGGGAGGATGGAGGGACCTAATGCCTTAGGTTTCCCCAGTAGAATGGGGCGTCGCGCGGAGAATGCTCAGACCGTCTGCGCATGCCCAGTGCGAATCCCTAAGCTGCTTGAAGGTCCGTTGGGGAGCCTTTAAGCTCTAATCTTAGCCATCCTATCGGCCTGGGGCCCTGTGATCTCTACTGAGGGATACAAGACAAAGTTATTAATTACATTTCTTTAAACTGGCGATTTGACTGTGTTTTACTCTGGCAATTTCTGGAGGGACGCACTTCATGAAATTGTCCTTCGGGACTTACTCTAAGATTATTACGTGTAGCGCACTTTGTTCTACGTTTTCCGGATGCAGAAAGTTCCTTTGTTAAAGGGGAATTTCGGCGATTTCTTCATAACCCCCGATTCACCTGCAAATTTGCTAAACACACCAATAAACATCGCTGAAATAGTATACCAAATATTAGGTCACAATATTAGGTCAAATATTTGTTTTTTCGCGAAGTTATTGAATTTACAACAACGGTCCTCATCGTGTTTTTTTTTTTTTCTTTTTCAAGCTGAAAGTTTTTACTGGCAACAGCGAAAAAGTGACGCCAGTGGAAGGCAGGGGTTCACTCTTCGGACTGAAATTTGTTCTCAACTGATTCCAAGCACTTTCATGGTGTCAAAAGAATACTTTACAAGCTCGCTCCAGTACCCGCGCACCAGCACGAAGCAAATGCTTGGCATAGTCTATTTCTTGACTACTTGCGCTACTGGAAAGACTGCCCGCCACTGACGTCACGGCACTGAAAAGTGCTGGTATATTTGAACGTTGGTTTTCGCAATCGTTTTCATTTTCCGATTTCATAATAACTAGTATGAACGACAGATACATTATTCCATTATTTGGTAGGTTATTCAAATAACTTTCACGAAAACGATTAACGGCTGCATATACAGAGATATAAACCCTGAAATACTTTCCGTTAAACACCTACGCTTTTTGATTTATAATATTTGAACATATAATGTAGATTTCGTATTTAATTATTGCTTTTGGATGTATTGCTGTAATACTATAAGCGTGTGTACGTGCATGTGTTGCTTGAACTGCACTAAGTGATTTGTACCACTGCCGATGGGACACGGGGCTTGGCGGCTTAATTCGTATACTGAAGTTTTTTTCTTGCCGCTCCACCATTTGTTCAAAATGAAAACCAACGCGCTTATTAAATTAGACACGAACAATGCGATAAGCGCAGATACCGTGGTCGAGCTTGACGATTTCACTTATTTATTCTCCCTGCCGACATTGAGTTTTTTATGTGTTCTCGTGTTCTCAGCTTTGACGCTTGCTTAGATACTTCCGTTGCTCACAGTGATCGCATGTCAGTGTGTTCTGCAGAAAAGTGATTACGCAACAAGCTATTCTTAGAGCGCATTTCTTTATTTATAATTCTAAATCCGTTCTCGTTCGGTTTAAAAATGTTTTTATGTATCCACTATGAACAAATATATTTCAGCATCAATATCCTAATCATCATCTTGGTTGTATTTCATTATTTCAATTTTCGAATATTTACCCCAGAATTTCTATTCATTCCTGTAGATAAATTAACAAGATATTTCTAAACGCAGTTTAATGACTGCGAGCCACGCGATTACTTCAGTGCCTATGCTAACACCAATACTACTCTGAATTGGGGATGGAGGCGTTATTCGACCGAAAACATAGAGTCTCAGAAACTTCTTTAGGTCTCCTTTTAATATACTCAACAACAATCATTATTCTCTGCTGATTACAAAAAAAAATTGTTTTTTTTGACGAGGTGTTTATTACGCATGTTTAATTGTGGCCGTCAGTGGTGATTTAACCTGAGTGAAAATTATAAACGTGAAGGCGTACTTTGAGTGTCAAAGAGAAGTTTTGTTACTTGTTGCTCCAGAGGAACGGGAAACTATCATACAATTCTCAGCGCCAGCCGACGAAAATTGTGCGCTCACTTTAATTTGAAACAAAAATTATTTCACGCTTCCTTCGGTCTCTTGACCGCGCGAGAGCGTAGCGAATTGTGCTTGAGCGCTTTACACCGCGTTGGACTTCAGGCAACAGTCATCGGGCATCATTTAGCCGGTTCAATCCAATGAGAAGAGAGATCGGTATACCATCCAGTGGCCATGTTCTCTCAACGTCGAAAGGGGTGGGACGACGTTTTCACGGAGCCTGCATAGCCATTGGAGGATGATAAACTTCTTAACTTCTGTCCTTTCATTGGTTGAAGTGGTTAAAGGAGGCACGGTGATTGGCGTTCCAAGCGCGTCGCCGTGAGGTATATAGGCTTCGCTAGGATCCTTCTATTGTTTGCCGTGAGTGGCTGCCCTAGTGTTCTGCAGGAACACTCGCGGACACTGTTGTGTGGTTGGGTCGGTGGAAGCGGGTGGTGGGATTGGGCGCCCCTAGGAGATCTTCTTGACGACTCCGAGAAAGAGGAGCAGGGACAGGTCCCGGTGGAGCACGAAGAACACGAAGGGCCGGTTCACCATGAACGGGATGGTAGTGCGCACCACGCTAGCTCTGCGCCAAAGACATCAGCAGGGTGGGTTGGAGGGGCTAACACGATGTCCTCTTAGATGTTATCGAATTTAGTGGCGGTTTCAGTAAACAAATACTTCATAAATTACAATGAAAATTCAATGCCTAAGTGTAGTTACTTTTTTTATTGCGCAGTATCATATTGGAATGACCTATCCGATGATCTGGTTTCTCAAGATGTGAAGCCCTATACCGGGTGTTCCATTTTATTTCGAACAGATTTATTACAAAACATTCGTAAAAGACGCACTAATACGGTTTGTGCAGGTAAGTTATACGGCCAGGGGAACATTATGTGGGTGGCTAATCTTTGCGATATGTCGGAGAATTAACTAAACTTTCTTAAAGAACGTTTAATTTGTAAAAATAATCACATGGCTTCAATTAGATAACTACGGAACATAATCGAAAACCACTACATCAGTGAATTTTAGAACGACTCGAAGCTCGTGGGAAACTCGGGGTGCACCGAAATTACCGCTCGTGCAGCAGGCGCAAATCTAGCCGTGGCAAAACGGGGATGATTAGATTATCATCGCGTAACGCCACTGCTAGCTTTGCGCCTGCTTCACGAGCGGTAATTTCGGTGCATCCCCGAGTTTCCCACGAGCTTCGAGTCGTTCTAAAATTCACTGATGTAGTGGTTTTCGATTATGCTCAGCATGTTTCTAATTGAAACACTACAATTATTTTTACCAAGTAAAAAGTTAATTAAGGAACTTTAGTTTATTATCCGACTTATCGCAAAGATTAGCCACCCACATAATGTCCCCTGGCCGTATAACTCACCTGCACAAACCGCATCAGTGTAACTTTCACGGCTTTTTTTAAAACAAATTTGTTCAAATTAAAATGGAAGACCGGTATATATACATATATAAAAGTGGTGAAGGTTTACAAATGCTTCCGTTGATATATAGGCAAAAGTAAGGTGCGTAGACACAGCAGCCGTAAAATGATAAATATAAAAATCTAATTTAATGGCGAAAAATTTCACACAAAGAAAAAAGAGTAAAATGCCGAAAAAAAAGTTTTATTAGTTTACAATAATAATTAAGGCTAGACACGAGAACTCTAAATACTGTAAACGACGGGCGGTCCGGTCATGATCCTTGGGGAAAAAAGGCACCCTGTGGCAAGTAGGAAAAAACGGCCCCAACAAATAAGGAATACATTATATATATATATATATATATATATATATATATATATATATATATATATATATATATATATATATATTTTTTTTTTTTTTATGGTAACAATGACGTACAAGTTGCTTGGACAGCTTTTTTTCCTCAGCCCCCACCATGCTTATACATGGTAAATAAAGCCATTATTATTATTATTAATATTAAATATAAAGCGGCTTGTTTTTTAACGAAAATGCTTTAATAGCTGGTTCTACTTCTGTTTGCCTAATTGTTTTGTACTTTTTGTTTTTTGGTTATTGATGTACCTACTGCGGATGTATCATTTCTACTTTTACGTTTAGCACTGTCTGAGCTTGATTTTGCAGACAGTGGTTGCTTGCTTACAGTGTGGCGGAAAGGACACCTAAAAAGTACGAGAAATTGTGTATTTCTGCTAATTAAAAAAAGTTAAACTGCTCGTTTATTAAGTATTAATGCGCCCCATCTCTATTAAAATTCCACAGGACAAATGCATGACTCTCGCGACTAAGCAAATACCAGATTTACACACTCGAAAACGATTACTGAACACCGGTATCCAATTGATTCCTTTAAATACTCCTTTTTTCCACGCACAACATCGGAGTAGAACAAGCTGCCCAGGCATATCGTTGACTGTGATAAAGTTTCTTTGTTTTTAGACCCAACTCACACCTAAACAGGTTGTCTTGTAGCGGGAACAGCATTTCAACTATTACTACTTCATCGAGATTGACCTTTTGTTTTTACTGGTGCTGCGGGACCTTGAATTTGTGTTAGTGCATGTATTGTCATACAGTTTTCTTTTTTCAACGTGCTTTGACCCTTGGCTTGCTCTGATGTCGATTCTAATCTGTATTTCTTATCATAGCGTTGTATTGGAACGTGACCGCGTTGTCTTATCATTGTTCATTCTGTGTTGATTTGTGCCACTCCTATTGTATTCCTTCCCAGAAATGATTGTATTGTTAAATAAATTTCAAGTAAAGTAGTAAGTGCACCGTTTGCAATGTACTGGACGTAAAGTGCTATAATTACAGTGTACTTTCAAGGAAAATTACAAGTACCTTGTGACACCATCTCTCATGATGTCCTTTATCCCCAAACAGTTTTATTTTTAAAACTGGTGTGCACTGCTTTAAGGGTATTCGGAGGTGCATCAGTTTTCTCGGAAATGACGGCACATATTGGATAAAGTGAAGTCGCCACAAAGTAGTTGTTTTACTCTAGCTGACGAATTATTTAACACTATCAACTTATAAGGCACTTATTTGTATTGTTCTTGTAGCCCCATTACTTCATTCAAACAATGACCAGATGACGTCTCGAAAGACGATAGCACGTTATCACATCCCTTAGCAAAAAGAGGCCGTACTTGAAACGAATTTGAAATATATTGAATATGAATATTCATTTTGTATTCATTCTGTATTATTTGGGCCGCATTCGAAATGCGCACGTAATGTATTCAAAATATATCATAAATATTAATCAGAAAAGAATTTAGATATACCAAAAATATAATTCCTTTCCCCTCAAGATGTTATTTGTGTCGTAAAAAGCGGCTATGCAATTTTTTTATTTTTGGGGGATTTCGTTAGTAAATGCATTTCTGTGGAATTGGAAGGCTCTACTAAATACATTCCACACCTACACATCAGAAACGAACACAGACACGAACACCATGACACACTGAGCACCTGAATCACAGTCCCGTTGACTGCTCTAGAGCCTTATGTAGCCTACATATTCAAGGTAATCATTTGGCCGGTGACCAGCTCTGCACTTATTAAGGTTCTAAGTATTCTATTTCTTCCTAGGAGTCTGTCAAATGGGAAACAGTGTTTTGAAGTTCGTGGACGATATCTCTTACTAAAAAGCATTGGTACAACTAATAATAATTTGGCGCAGTCGCTAAAACAATATCCACAAAAACGGCTTCTAGAAGAAATGTTATTGCTTCTCTGCATAGCACCACTCAGGATGAAGCAAGTCAAGCTATACTTCGTCTCACCCTACGATGGACTAAAGTCAAATGCTACGGACTTCCAGCTCCAATCACGAGCCCCTTAGAAATTGTGCGGTAATTGCTTCGATGCACGTATCGGATCCCGCGTCTCGGATCACTGATAAGGGGATGGGCGGACAGTGGCTCTAATCGAAGAGCACTGAGTGACTCAACAATTTTACATCACAAAGAAAGCCATGACATATAGGCTCTTTGCAGCGTCGAAGTTACAGAAATGATGCGGCGCTTTTGGATTCGGAGCATTATTCTTCCACCCCTAATCAATATTATGCGTGTCATAGTATAGCGTGGAATGGGATTGAACCTGGCGGCCCATGGCTTTCGCCTTTAGTCCATCGTAGGATGAGACAAGGTATAGTTTCTTCACTCTAAAACAGTAATTTTGCTTTTCTTTACTAGTTGACTATTTAATATGGTCATTAACGTCGCATATTAAAGTCACTACTCACATCACATACAATGGCGAGTATACACATTCAGTGAACTAACATTGCGCTAACAATATTCCACGCCAAATATATCTGCTCACAGTTCTTGCTGAAGCTTTCCAGCATCAGCAAGTGTTGTGGTTGTAGTTCCCGAACCCCGTTTGTGATTGGTGTGCAAGAAACTCATCAGGTGTGTTCTTGATAGAGAAAAAGGAACAATAACATCAACTTCTCTGACTCATCAGTGCGATGCTGCACAACTCAATTGACAAACTAATCAAATGTTGTATTTAGGCAGTTCAATGTACTCCACATCTGCTTGAAGTGAATTTCTGATAGGCGAGCTTTTCAATACTTTGGTAGTTTAAGTCAAACTACCAAATTATTGCATTCAAAAGGTAGTTAGGGTAAAACACAACAATATTTACGATTTGCATGTATTTTAAGAGCATTCTGCACATATTTTTGATCGCTGCCTTTTTTTTTAGGGTTGGAGTATATTTTGCATGAAATAAACTAATATTTTAAGAAATCTAATTGAAAGGCATTTTGTGCCTACTAATTTAGTATTTACATATTTCAGAACGCATGAAGAGAACTTCAAATGTAGTTTAAATAAAGGCATTTTAAAACTATTTTCACAAATATATTTTAGAACTAAGTAAAAAAAAAACAAGTGTGTATTTTCAGTCTATTTTTTGTGTACTTACAATTATGAGCCGTACTTCAAATACACTCAAATTAGAATGCGGTATATTTCAAACGTCTTAGTTTTCGCTAAGGGATGATAGCCACTCTTTTGTTTTCAAATTTAGGAAATGTATTTTGGAGTCAGGAGCTGTACTTCCTCGGAAAGTACCAGAAATTGTTTTTCAGTGAAGTACGAATACATGCTCATAAAATGTACTTTAAGTAAAGTACAATTTCTAAGCCGACTTCCCAATACTGTTTGTTCATTATATTCTTTTTATGTAAAAACGTTGGGGGAATTACTAAGGTTTCTCTAACGGTCCTCGAATCTTGGAAGACCTGCCTATTCTGTGTTTTGGGAGGAAAGGCAACGCAACGAGGTCACCTTTGCATTGCCCTTGAGCACGCGATTCTTCAAGTATACGTAACAACCTACGGGAGCACCAGATGAGCTCCAGTGCGGGTGCTGCATTCTGTTGCCTCCTTTGAGTGAGGATGCAGTGTGCACACCTCCTGTGGTGGGCGAGAGTTTCTACGGTGGGGAGAAGCGGGGACAAGCCCTTTCTTCAAATTCGTCAAGCATCCTTACGCAAGTCTTCAGCGCCAATCCCGCAGTTACTCGGCCTCACCTGCAACGTGTCTGGCCATTCCCCGCGCCTCGTAGCAGGAAGGGCGGGCTCGTGAAAATCATAGGGAGTTTCGGACACTCCAAAACACCCCCCCCCCCCTCCCTTGCCTCCGCCACATGCTTCTCCCTCTTTGCAAATATCAGCTGATCTTCAAATATCCTATCCCTTTGTGCATGAATGTTTGCTGATAACCAAACCTACCACTAAAATTTGGAAGTAATTTGTAATTAGAGAAGAAGTTACTCGAAAAAAATAATTAAAGTAAACTACTAATGACCGAAGTATAAATGTAATTGAAAGTTACTAAACTACTCAAAAAAGTAGTTAAAATTAGAGTAACTTGAGTAGAGTAGTTGAACTACATTCAAGTCTAACTTTACCCAACACTGCGTTTATAGAGGCTTATTTTCAAGAAGCATTATTATTATTATTATTATTATTATTATTTACACAATTATCAAGGCGGTTGGCACAAAAGGCGAATACAATCACCTGACTGGGTCCCAACCCCTGTAACAACACTCAAAGGCAGGGCACACATCGAGGAGAGAAAAATAAAATAAAAAGCTAGCTCACACCTCAACTCAAGAAAGAAATTAATTCACCTAAGCTAAAGACTCTTCAGCTTACAAATAAGTTTTAAAAAATCACACTGATTAATAACACAACTGACTAGAAATGTACACTAGTAACATTAAAATATTCCCTTAGGTATTTTTTTAAATGAAACATGGAAGTGATTTCCTGGGCCATCTCATACACGCAATACTGTTTGTTTAGCATATCTGTAATCTGGTAGGATAATTTTTGAGTACCATAATTAATTATAATTTTTAGTTTTGAAAACTGCTGATGCCTATGGTAGTAATTTGTTTGCGTGAGTATGTACGTCTCGTGAATTGTGTCAGGATCAGTGTGAATTTGAGTATGAATTGAAATCGCCACCTTTAGGCAAAAAAGGTTATTTACCGTAAGTATCTTATATTTATTAAAACTATAGGAAGTCGATTGAAACCGGGGCAAATTATCAATTAGCCGAACAGCGCGTTTTTCGTAATGTAAGTAATTGCTTAATAATATTTCCTGTCGTCGTCCCCCACACCAATAAACATTAATGAAGCCTCGAGTGAATCATAAGTGTATAGATTTGTCGTTTCATCCGGTTTGAAAGAAGATGTCTGCACTTAAAAATAAGCCAATGGATCTAGAAATTGTCTCTTACTTGGGCAGTCCAATACAAGTTTTCGTGGAAGCGAACACCAAGAAATTTATAAGATTCCACGGGTTGAATAATGGAGGTTTGAAAGGATATATTATATTGCTAGTAATGAGTTTGTGTTTTGCTCTAAAAATGATATACTTAGAACCGGGAATCTCCTATCTAAAGGGCACATGCATGTGACCCGAATTACGCCCCGGTGCCGATAAGGAGACGAGATAAGGGTCGTGGTTCCCAAGAAAAAGCAGCCTCCCGGACAGTCTATTCTGGTTTAAGAGGAAATAAAATTGTGATCAGATTTTCTTTTTCTGAAGGTTTTTCTCGCTCGAGGATAGCCACCAATTCGGAGTTTTTCTGTATCCCCCGAGTTCGATCGCCGAGAAAATTAATTTCAAGAATCGATCGGTATTTACCTAAATTACGGAACCCTCGTTATAACGCTTTGTGACTAAAAAGCGGTACATGGTGTTCTCATCGCCGATGTCTTCGGCGGTGAACTAAACCAATTAATTAAGGCAGCGTACACCTGCCAGCCTGGCTGCAGAGTCTCCTGAACATCCTCATTCGATTTCTTGTCTTCTGACGCCACAATTTTTTGTTGCAATCGCGGACGCAGATAAAACTACTAAGCAACATGATCGGGTTATATTTTTAGTTCGTATTATATGAGCGCGCTGGGAAAATGCGGTTTTGATGGCGGCTGAATTCCGCTGCTGAGGCCCCGCCCTCGGTCCTCTTATGACCGAACTCTCTCATCTATTGGGCTGGAGATCCGACAGTCACGCCCCTGGCGGCTCACTTTCGCTCTGGGGGAAATAAACTACTCGTTTGTTTCTGACGCAGGATTAGGCTGGCGAAGCTGAAAGCGGCATGCAGAATTCAACTGGCATTTCAATCAGTGAAGCGTCAGTGAAACACGAGACCGAACCGAGTGCTTACGCAGTACTCGCGTATCATTTTCGTCCCTCGCTAAATCTAGGTACATGGTGTAATACTCCAGAGCGCACGACTTGCGTTCTATACTCTCTTCCACCACAAGTGTGAGCGAACGAGAGGGTATACAAATTTCAGGGCAACGCTCTGAGCGGACCTGCTATGCACGCCCTCGTGAAGCGAAAGCGTCGCTCGAGGCAACTTGCAAGCGCTTATGCGGAGAGGATGTCACCTGCTTCTTGCGCAGGAGTCGCGGTGACGTCAGAACGACGCCGAGCTCTGATTGGTTTCGATTGGAAGGATAGTGGGTAGACCTCAAGGTATAGCTATAGCATTGAAGTCTACCCACTATCCCTTCATCAGAGCCAATCAGTGCTCGGCATTCTGAGGTCACCACAACCTCTGTAAAAGAAGCAGACGAACTTGCGCCCCGCATAGCAACGGCTTCGCTCTAATTACGAGAGTATGCATGGCTCGCACTCGCATCGGAACAAACGCCATTGTGGTGTCCTTGCTACCGCGCGCAACATTTAATTGTGTTGTCACCGCAAGGTCTAGCAAGAATAAGCACCAACATGGCGCGATTATATCACCTGCCAATCATGTGACGTCATCCTTGTCCTGTCTCAGGCTTCTTCGTCCATGGGTTTATTCGGGCGCTGTTTTCTCTAAGTAGCCACTATTAGGCCTGTTAGGCAAACAAGCTGGATACAAAGCTGCCCGTAAACAGTTCGATCTCCATGCGCTTTAAAGACTATGATCGTAGTTCCACAAGTTCAAATGCGCCAGTGCACGAGGTCCGTGCCTCGTGCTATCCTCGAATCAAATGGGGGCACAGCACCGAAATGAGCGGCCATCGATATAAAAATGGCGGCGTATAGGACTCGCTCCTTGCACGTATCTCGCACATTCGCGCGGCATTGGCTGTAGGTGTACGTGTAAGAAACGCGGAGCCTGTACTTCATCGAAGAGCTTCAGCTCCGATAGAGTCCCCCACCTGCGGACCCTCTTGGCGCTCTTGCCGCCCTTCCTGAGGCAGCCTTTGGCCGGCGGCGGCAAGGTGCTGACCGACTCCCTGGACGGAATGACGTGGTAGCTGGGCACGGTGTTGATGGACACCGAGCTCCTCCGGCCCGGGGAGCCACCGGACTCGTCGGACGGCGTGTCCAGCGGCGTCCCGGACCCGGAGTCCGGCTCGCAGGCGGGGGACACGTCTCCGGGACTGCCGACCGCGTCGTTGGCCATCTCGGCCACGGCGTGGTGCACCCACTCGGTGACGTACATCTTCTGGCCCGTGCCGAACATGCCACCCAGGTTTGCAGTCTGCGAGGTGGTTGCGCGGCTCTATTCGCCACTCCTGCAACAATACACTGCCCGGAACGCGTGTCCGACTGGAGTTTTCTAATGTCCCAGTCCGCCCACCCATCCAAAGCGGTCCCGATGAATGCATCACAAAAGCCGGAGTGTTGTGCTGTCCGATGTCGTGCTACTAGTGGGTGGGCATACAAGTTTGGAAAAGCACGAGGGAATACCATGGTGTCGTTGTCATCGCGGCCTCCCAAAAAGCCTGGCTGCCATGGGCGTACCAACCGGGGGGGGGGGGGGGCAGGGGAGGCGCGCCTGCTTCCCCCAGTTCTCAGAGTGGGGGCAAGGCATGTGTTTTGCCAACCCTGAAACAGCCGCCACTGGGAAAGGCAAACACTAACTGGCGGCGCCCAAGAGATACCGAGGGCACCTCCCCGGCCGGGGGGGGGGTCTGGTTTGCCCCCCCCCCTCATAAACAAGTTGGTACGCCACTGCTGGCTGCCGAAGCTTCCGCGGACTGTCAATTTGGAGAGCTATAGGAGCAGAGGAACAGGCGCCTGCCATATCCATCACCGCCGCTGTAGCACCGCCAAGATGGCGTTTGGTGACAACGTGACACGTTGATGAAGTCACCGGGCGGAAACCAATGGACGACTTTTTGGGACGCGGTAAGCACCGCAGTCGGAGACACGTTCCAGTCACCGCGGCAGTGCCAAAGTTACAAGAACAACTCTGTTGGAAGAGGAGCCTGCTTCGGAGAACTGTCTCGAACCTGGATACTCAGCGAAGATCTCTACGCGATCGTGGCGCCGTCATTTCTACCGTAGCGGCCAGTCCATGAACTATACATACTGGAATAGAGAAAAACAAAACGCAATAAAATCTCACTTGTGTCTGCAAAGTGAGCTTTTGCTGACTACCTTGTCTCAAAGCGGATTATGCCGCCAACAAACCAACGAACTACCAAGGAACTAACGGAACGGACCGACCGCCGGTTGGCGGCGCTATAATCGAATCTTGGTTCCGGTGGCTCGGTTCCGACGGATGCAAGGAGTCCTTGTCCGAAGGGCGAGTTTCCCAACTGAGTTGTTCTAGAAACGTTGAGCAGAACTGAGGAGTAACGTGCAATTAGAGTAACTAAATATGGCGGAGCCAGAATATCGCATTCCTTTTCCTTTCACCACCAGCTCCTGATCAAGTTCTTCGAGCGCTTTCGTTCGCGGCGCCTCCGAAATGAAATAGAGCGTTTGAGTTCATTTTTGTTCGTGTTAGACCAACATAAATTATTAGAAAGAAAGCAATATAACTATGAAGAGACAGACGAACACTCGGAACTTCTGTATTTTTTTCTTTCATCGTTCTTTTTTGTTTGGCTCGAAAAACGTTTGACAACGTTATAAACGACCGTCCCTCATAGATAGTACGTACGTTTGACCTCGCCAATACCGCAAAACCTTCACTCTATGTGAAATGCAGTTCCATGGCTCACCTCATAGGTAGCGCCAGCGTGCTGCAGCGTGTTCTCTCGTCGAAAGAGAACGCAAGAACTCGGGCCCTAAGGTAAACGCACATCTGTGAACGGGACAAAGGGATACTGAACCGAAAATTAGATTTGGCAAAATAAGGACGCAAAAGCGTTGAACGGGACTCTACAACTCCAAGACATCACATACATCGTTATCTCAAACGGATGACCGTACTTTTGGGTAAAGAAGGGCACGATCAAGCGAGGGCTCTGACGTCATTGTCCTCCTGGAACAGTTGAGAATGAGGGGAAGCGGCCTTCACTTCTCTCCTGCTCGCTTCGGTTCACCAGCTCGACGGGACGTAGCGAGGATAACAGGGAATGGGAATCGTGACGTGACTTTTGTCTCGTCGGCCTCGTCGGCCGTGTTCAATAGCGCACTTCTTTGTCCAAAAATACGGCGATTCATTAGAGATATCGCTCTATGAGTGATGTTTTGGGGGTTTTGCAGCGTCCCGCCTATCCGTCCAGCGTTGTTTTGGTGAGTTCGAAATCTCGGTGCAGTGTCCCTTTAAGAGTGTCCGCGTGCGCTGTAGAGCGAAGGAAGAAAGGAGCGTACCTCGGTGAAGAGGTCGCTGAGCCCCATGTAGTAGAGCATGGAGTCCATCTGTATGTTCATGTCCAGCTTGAGCCTGGGCAGGCAGAGCTCCACGTCGTGCGTCTTCACCATCCTCGCCGTGAGTCCCAGCAGCTTGTCCAGCTCCTCGCGCTTCTCCAGTTCGCGGAAGTCGTGGCGCTGGTGCGGCATCACGATCACCAGTGACGTCTTGCCGCCCTGCTCCCTCGAAGAGGAAAGAAATCTTGAAATAGGTGTAACAGTGGTCGTTGTAGTAAGTTGAGTGAAACTTCTTAAAGGAAAACTGAAACAATTCTGTATTTGAAAAAAAAAAAAACTTACATCGTCTTTAGTTTGGTTTTTAGGATCACAAATATCGATATTATTTTCTATTTGGTGCACGAAAGCTGCAGAAAAGCATTTTAAAAGTACCACTGGAAGCACCTCCATACCGGAGCGTGACGCCATATTCAGAGTTTTCGGAATCTCCGCTGTCGCGCATCTTCAGCGCCTATCAGCTATGCACGCGCACTCGCTATTAAAATAATAAAAAAGGGTAAAAGAAAGACATTACGACTGGTGTCACTGCGGGGAATTATTACTTGGCAAGCTTGCGATTGTTCGCGCTACCCACACGAGCGACGCGCGCTTGGCGGTCGAATGATCTGGGTATGACTTAACGGCTGGTCAGAGGATTTTCGTGTTTTCTCGCGTTTAGTTATATCTTCCGGGGAAAATGAACGTGATATTCAGAATTCACGAAATAAAAATACTTTAAAATTCACCCCTAACTCGTTTTTTTTTTCAAGAACCTCTTTAGCTTTTTTTAAAGAGTGGTAGATGTGCAAACGGCGTAGAAGAAGACCGAATGCAACATTGAGTGGGTAGCGCTGAATGAGTGGTTCCTTTTTACTAATGTGCGTGTTTCCATGTGAAATGTTCTTGCGCGCTCTAAATTATAAGTTGAATGTATCACGTCTTCGACTAGCTGGTTGCATTGAAAGTGGTGTCGTGGCCTGCCAACCTGTGGCTGCTGTAGTTTTCGTCGAGTGGACTGATTCAGGGCAATACATGCACAGTGAGCTGAACAGGCGTCTGCCTGTTCACCAGCGTCCCACCACTGTGACCGCTGTCAGCGATTAAATCTCCGAGTTTGGGAGGCGGCAAACATCGAGGGGGAACAGTAAATATACCAGTTGGAGGTGCGTTCCTACTCCTCAGCAACTCGTATTTTTGAGGTCAGTGCAAGGCTTTGGTGCTGGTCATAAAGCGGGACATCCGTATCTCTCTTCCTAATAACGGGTTCCTGCGCACACGCAGTGGACGCATTTCTTGTAGCGCAAACGCGTCGAATTGCTCGCGACGAACAACGAGCCGTGCGGACAGACATGTCAGCCAGGTCATGTCCTTCCCTTCACGCTATATTACCTGCGAACCCCTCAGCAACGAGATGATGTCTTCTACAATGCTACGTGCGCACGCGCGCTGCAGAGTGTGAGCAAAAACGGCTATAAAATACGTCACGGGTTCTGCCGTGTAATGCTACGGACTGCCACGATTACCAGGATTCGCTTTCGCCGCTGTGTCAAACCGCCAGTATCGCGGCGATCCCCAGAATTTCACAGTTGCCAAGTCACCAACCGAAAATCTAAGTGACAGAACAAAGACGCCACAAAGACATCCGCTGGAGACGCATTCCAGGCACAATACCGAAACACAAACCACTCAAGTCGACTGTCTTGACTTGAGCGCACGGACATTGTGGGTCATCGACTTGACCTCATGTGCGCATACAACTGTGTCTCTCTCAGCACGTTAAAGAAATGTCCGATATCACTTTTCCGCAGAATACGAAGACAACAAATGACGGCCAAGAAGAGGCGAATCCCAGAAAATGACAACTTTAAGAATGCTATCTGAAACGTTGTATTTTCGCCTGCAGGGACAATGAGCTCGACGTACCACTCATTCGTTGCTCCATGCGCGCATTGCGTAAATGTTCGGCCGAGCCGTATGCCCAATTGCTTCGCCATTCGTTGGGATCCTCGTATCAATTGTTCGCCGTGATTGGTTCTTTCCGTGGTCTGCAGGAGAGTGAACTCAAAGGTTGGGTGTGGGACGTGGTGCTATACTTCGTTTCAGCTTCGGTCCGAGCGCGGCCGATGTTATGAGCCGAAGGGCCAATCAAACAGCGAAAGAGGCACAACGTCATGGCGTGCTCTCTGCAGTTGATAGGACCAGCCGGTACTCGCCGTCTCTCTGTGCGTGCTCCTCCGCCGGCTAGTCCTATCAAGCGCAGAGAGCACGCCATGACGCTGCGCTTTTTGCGCTCTTTGATCGGCCCTTCGGCTCATAACATCGGCCGCGCTCGGACCGAAGCTGAAACGAACTATAGCAGCTTGGCGTGCATCGCACCTTGTGGGGCACCTCTACGGCTGTGAAGGACATGTCGCGGTCGACGAGGTAGGCGTACTCCCCGATATGCGACATCATCTCCACGTCCACGTCGGCCGGTTCCTCCTCGCTGCTCAGGAACTCGTGACGCCGAATCTCGGTTGGGAGGAACGGGTCCGCCCACACGGCGCGGAACCGGATGCCGTTCACCATGCACAGCCGGGTCGCCGACGTCACCGAGCCGGGGCTCAGCATCTGCGCCCAAGGTTCACCCGGCTTGCATGTGTCGTCGTCGAACCATGCTGAAGGCGTTCTACTTGTTCTGCAGAGAAAGAGACTGTGGTCGAAATGTGTGCTGCGGAATGGGCCCGCTCAGCAGCAAGGCCTTCATAGAGACCACTGATCTGACGTCAAGGACCACTTTTGTTTTCGCGAGAACAAGTACGATCGACTAGCAACACGTGCAAAGACGCCGTGCAAGTCATGCATAGCGCGGCCCATGGCCGCAGATAAGTAGCCCCAGCGTCCTAAGGACCGTAGGGCACAGATTGGAGGCTGGAGCTAGTAGACTTGTGTTCAGACACTCTAAAAATGACTGGTCCTTGCCGCATACACTCGAGGCAATCACGCGATCTGAATCAGCAACGACGATGCGAACATATGTTTAGCTAAAATTGCAGTCAGTGGCATTACGCAATGCAAGCGTCATGCTTGCATTGCGATGTCACAGCGTTTTTTAGGCCTAAACAGATGTTCCGCCTCATCATTCGCTGAGCTGATTTCGTAGATCGCAGAGATTGGCTCTTCGAGGGTTTTGCAGGTAAGTAGACGTGCAGGCATTTCTTAGAGTGTATATATTCTTAGTGGCGCAGGAAAATTCAGAGGCTTTCTTATCCAGGAGCACTGCTTGCTCACGCATCAGGAAACGCTTATGTTCAGGCTTCTTGCTTCGAGATTGGTTCTTAGCTTTCTAATAGGCTTATATTCACTGCGGAGCAATAATATGATAGGCAGAACTCGCACTCCGCTCTTCTAAGCGTGATTCTGGTACCCCAATCGTCGGCCTTCCTTTCATCAGGAAGAAGGCGAGTGGTTTTAAACTCCAATTGTCAGGCAGTTGCGAGAAGATACGTCCACCTTTTTCAGCAATGACTCCATCGGTACTGGAGCATGATAGCGCTCGCTCATTTTATTGGTCCATCTCGTCGAGGGAATACGAACGACCCGTGTTCCCAATTCATCGCGGTGGGGCACTCCGAGGCCTCCGATTTTCTTGCGGTCCTGAGGAAGAGCGTCCGTAACCGAACAACATAGAAGGGGCAGTAGCGTACTTTTATAAGTCGATGGCCTAGTTGGCTAAACGTTACAAGAGCTGTTAGCGCGAAAGACAAGCTGAAAAACTGGACACTCGATCGCTTGTCTCGTCCTTTAACTTGTCCTTTGTCTTGCGCGCCCACTGTCCTTGTGAGTGGTGTACCTCCTTGATCTGGTTGTTGGTCTGGTCCCTGACCCAGGTGTTGATGTTGCGGCGCACCACCTCCGAGTTCTCGACGAAGTCCACCTCGTGGACGGCGCCGCCGTACACGCGCCTCACGGTGGCCCAGTAGTCGTCGGTGGGACGGAAGCCCTGCCGCACGAAGGCACCCGTGGCCACGGACATGTCCACCTGGGGCGAGTTTGATTTCACTGGATTAGATTAGATTGGTTTATTTGCATCAGGTACTAAACAGTGTTGTATGGAACGGCGTTCCTGGAACGCGTTCTTTTGAGCAAGAACGAGGGAACGCCGTCGTTCCATCTTGCATCCGTGTAACTAAAACGGGATGTCGTCACGTTTTCGAAAAAAATTGCAAAAAGAACGGCGTTTTTACAGCGGAGCTGTTAAGGGCTAGTTTCCCCAGGATCGTATCCCCCGCAAAGAAATGAAGGCACCGAACCCTGGACACCTACCGCCATCTATGAGTTACGGCGGGAAGCCGCGTATCTGGTTGCCGCCGTCGCTCATAGATGGCGTCAGCCTTTCCACTCTGGATTGCCGACTTGCGGCCGGCCATTACTTTCCATTGTACAGGTTTGCTGGTCTTCCTTCTTCATCAGAATAAAAAAGCTGCAAGTTTTTTTTTTTTTCAATTTTATCTGAATTTAGTTGGCATTTAGACTTTTTATGGTCGACTATTTCAACCTCCGAATTCAATGGGTGGGAAAGTGTCCGAGAGATAGTTGAAAACGAAGAACTGGAACATGTGTTATCGTTCGACGCGACACGCAGGTATGAGTGAATATTTTCACTTGCTCGCTTTATTTTTTATTCTATTTTTTGCTACGCATTATCGCGCAAAATATGTTATCAAAATAGGAAAACAGAACGTTAATATGGCGACACGTTGAAATTTTAGAAATAAAACGGGAGAGCGTTCCAATTGAGCCAATGGAACTTTTAACAGGAAACCGTTTCAAGATTGAGATGGAACGAGGAAAGAGCTTTCGTTCCTGTTTTGAAGGAACGTGTGCAACACTGCTACTAAGTACATGACACTGGAGGCGTGTAGAAAAAGCTGTCACGAGACAGCTTGACGAAGTCACAGGCCCCCGCATTGACATTTGTGCAGCACAAGCAAAAGAATAATAACTATATGCAGTTCAGTTTCCAGTGTTAAAAGAAAAAAACATAACTTAGAAATAACATTCGCAATGAACATAGCCAAAACATACCTACCGTTTATTTTCCAGCAGTAGAAAAAAGAAGACAAAATGGGTTTGTGTTGACTATTCTCTTTGTAACCGGCAAACAGAGTCTACTCTCTGCTCCAGCCAAAGCAACCCAAATAAAATAACCCCAAACATCTTTTTTTTTAAAATTCGGCTGCACGTTATTGAACGCGCAAATGCAGCGTTAGCGGTCGGAACCAGCTGGCAAAGTTTCAGAACGAACCGTTATCCTATTCAAAAGTTATAACCGATTTACGAACATTTTCAATGAAAAAAAAAAAAAAGTAGAGCCCTTCCACTTAACGTGATGATGGAGGACCAACGAAGCTGTTATTTTTACGACGTCTAGGACGATGCCTAGAGGACGACGTCTAGGACGACCTCAAGAACGACTTCTAGAACAATCCTCGAGGACGACGCCTACGAGGACTGGACGACTCGAGGACAACTTCTAGGACGACCTCGAGGACGACGTCTAGGACGACCTCTAGGACGACCTCAAGGACGACTTCTAGGACGACCTCGAGGACGACGCCTAGACGACGTCTAGGACGACCTCAAGGACGACTTTTAGGACGACCTCGAGGACGATGCCTAGAGATGATAACAAGGGATCAGGACCTCACTATCTAATAATGTCAAAGAAGGCAGACTCAAGCTGGTTGGCCCCTCTTTTTATTTTTATCATTCATACTTGCCACGACCAATGGGGAGTTTTCTGTCAACATCCGCGGACGCATTTTTCCCAGATCCTAGCGCATAACAGCTTCGCTGTAAAATGGTGCCCTACGAGGCCCACGAATACATGGGGCTGGATGGCGTAAACTACAGGGAATTGCTTTCCATTTTCTCATAGAAGGGTTCACAGTATCACTCATACCTTTTGAATAAGATAGGGGTTAAAACACTAAATTTCGTTTAGAACACGCTGCGCGCAGCGTCAACCGAGTCCTCACTAGCTTCTGCTACCACCCCAAAGCCAAATGCCTCCGGGAGCAAGTGCGTTTATGGCTCCAGCCTCCCAAGATCACCCATGTCCCAAAATCACCCAGGATCTTAGGTGATCCCAGGATCCCATGAGTGGTCGCAGGATCACTGATGTCGACGACAGCTCTCGGTATACTTTCGGAAGAAGCATTGACTAACAAGGTCTAAAGGGTTATTCACACCATGGAGACTGCTTACGACTGTGTTCCTTAAATCTTCTAGTTCTAAAGGCCGGTTCAGACACTTGTGCTTGAGAGCGTTTGACTGCGTTGCGTCGAGCACCGAAAGCGAGTCACCGGCACATCTGTGCTTCGTATGAAGCGTGTAATCCAATTCAATGAATCATCTTGGCACGCGATATAAGCAGCAGGGATGTCCTGGTTTCTCGCAGCCGCAACGCAGCAGCAACGCAGTCAAACGCAGCCAAACGCAACTGTCACAACCAGGCTTAACAATCTTTTACCACGAGAAAAAAACACTGGCGCCTTCTATCAGGTAACCGTAGAAGACAGTGCTGTATATTTTTATTTTTTTCGCGCATTATCATTTCCTTCTTGGCTCGAAAATCTTTTGACAATGTTATAAACGAGTTTCTCATAAATAGCATTTGATCTCACAAATACCGCAAAACTTCCACGCTAGTGAAGTACAGTTCCAGGGTCACCCCATGGATGGCGCCAGCATGCCAGTGTGTTCTCTCGTCGTAAGAGATCACAAGACCTCGGTCCTAAGCAAAGGCAAGTGTGTGAACGGGTCTTTAACCGTACCTCGTCCGTGCGCAGGAACTGAATGAGGTCGACGATCTGTTTCTGGGTCTCGAAGAGCCCCCTGTTCATATGCATCAGGTCCATGATCTCCTCAGCGGTCGAGTCCCGGGCACCCGCCAGGGTCATGGACAATCCGACCGTCAGGGCAAAGGGCGAGAAGAAGAGGTTCTCCAGAGGCCGGGAATGCGTGAACCGCGCATACACGTCTAGCCCCAGGGCGTTGCAAGACGTCACCGCATCGCTGAGGTGGTCCATCGTTTGGTGTACCACGATCTTCCTTCGTCCTTCTTGTTTACGGCTATGCTTAATGGCGACGTATGTTTAGGCGCTTGACGACGGGAGAAATCGCTCACTGCAATCACCTATTCACGGCTCACCTTCACGCCGTTCCATAAGAGCGCTTCTGGCAGCCGCTATTCTGTTTGGCGCGTGCTTGTTTAGTCTGACCACCTCTATAGACGCTTTACACACGCGCCAGAATACAGCCGCCATGGCTGACCTTCTCTTGTTTTACCGAGATACCGAGCCACTGAAATTGGTGTGGACGAGCCTCCACAAAGGCCAATGCTGGGGAGAAAGACAAAATAAAATCTAGGATGGCAATAACCCGGCCTGCAATGGAAATAATGAAGTGAAGGAAACGCAATAAGGGGAAACAAAAACTGAAGGTCAGTTATGGCGGCGCCCATGCACAGCTGCTGCAAAGCGTCTATACTGACAAAGCCTGGCAGATCGTCACGTGACGCGGCCGCCGAATGTGAAAAGGTAAAGCTCTAGGTAAAGCGACAAACAATGGATGGATGGATGGATGAATACGGCTGAGCCCTTTGGATCGGGTGGTAGCCTACGCCACCTAGCCACACTCAATCCGTTAGCGTCACGTTACATGACGCTAACAAGAGTCATGTAACGGGCGCCCCACTGCGGCGAGACGGCGCAACACACTTGTCTCGAGCGATGGAATGTCCGCTCGTGCTTCTCGCGTTCCTCGGGCTGCCGCTTCTTTTCTCGCCAGGTTAGAAAACCATGTTTCGGGTCCTCGCCGCTGCAAAAGCCGTGCGCTGAATACCAGACTCCCCGAGAAATGCTCTGGGCTATCAGATCCCCGCGCTCCAAATCTGCGACCGAGCACTCCATGGCTTCGTCATCGAACTGCCAGGCTTTCTGAGTATAGAGGAGGCTAAATTCATAAAAGAAGGTGTTGATTTGTTTAATTTTTTGTCCGTCCGATTTTCTCGAGAGTGTCTATCTGGCGTTACAAGAAAGGAGCTTACTCGAGCTCTCTTGGATGATCTTTTGCCAAGTCCTTTGTATCGTTCGCTGTTTAATAATGGTTCAGGTCAAAAAGTGATTTCTAGGGTTAAAAAGCAATGCATTCCACCAGCTGCCAAATCTTTCTTTTTAAACTGCATACTGAAACATTACACGTTAAGGTATGGCTCCAGAGGACAGGAATATTCTTTCCATACACTGTAAACCGTTTGCTTTGTAAACAGCCAGAGACAATTGAGCGTGTTTTCATTAATTGCTGGGGTGCCTTTTTTTTTTGGGGGGGGGGGGGATATTCTAAATCGAACTTTAAAAAAGGACCTGCTAATTACGCCACACTCAATCCGGTTCCTACATGTAGAAAAGCATGAGGGGGTACCAAATGGCCTCTTCACGTCTAGCCTTTTCAGCATTCGAAAGTCTCGCATAGTAGTATCAGACATGCGGACATTGTAGCCCATGAAGTACACATTTCTTTCTATTGAACTCATTACTCAAATCAAGTGCAGTTATTCTCCTCTATAGACACCTCCAGAGTGGGCTCCTTTGCTTCACAACCTACTCAATATAAAACAGCTTTAACACTTCAAAACTCATATCTGAACTACGAGAAAAGTTGTACTGATGCGCAGGTCGTGGTTCTTAGCTTGCGATAACTGGAGTGACTGGTATATGTTACACCGTTTAAATGTTGCTTGAATTGTTGAACTCCTAGGGAATTCAGAACGCTTGCTGTTTGAATTTCACTTTATGTGCTGTATATGATAGGCAGTATAGAACTCACAGTGTGGCGGGTGTTTTAGATATGTTGCATGTATAATGTCAAAGCGTGTCTGGCTCGCAACCGTGGTCGTGGGTGGTGGGTTCGAATCCCGCTTCCGCCTAAAATTCTTCGAATTTTTTTTTCGTTAAGGCAAATGAATCTGCTTTATAAAGTTACATCATTTGAGACAAGCGACCACCTTTACTTCGGATTACATAGGCATGTTTTAACCACTCCACGTGTGACGTGACGTTTCACGTGAGCGTCGTGGGTTGTTTGCCCATGCGAGGTCATGTGGCTGTGACGTCATTACCCTATCGACCAATCAGGATTTTCTCGTCCCACGCCACCGACACCGGCTTTTCTGCGACGGCTCATTAAAGTTATAGTTTAGAAAAAAGAAAAAGACAATCCGTTTTTGACGAAAAACTACGTCTTTCTCCGCGCTTGGAAGGGGTGAAAATTAGGGAGGTCGATGTCACGAAAACTTGGTCACGGAAGTGACGTCACGCAGACCGCTGCCGAGAACTGCTTAGTGCGACCGCGCGTCCTTTCTTTTCTGCTGGCTTGCTCGCTGCTTCAACGCGACGCGCTCCTGTGTCATTGAAGTGGCGATAGAACGCGCCCCAGCGCGCCTGCAACCGGACATCCTGAACCGCGTATAGGCGGCACCTATCCCTAAGGACATGCACCCAAACCTCCACAGAGGGCGAAGAGAGTTAGGGTCCGGGCCTTAGAAAAGTCTACGGCCCAGACCCACAAACATGGTACACAGATGCTGCTCTCCACAGGGAAAGAGCTGGAGCAGCAACCATCGCAGTAACAGACAGAGACGGCACCTGCCACAGCACGGGCTCCATTTCAAACATCGCATCAATCCAGGAGGCGGAGGAGATGGCCATAGCATCCAATCTCACTACGCGAATCCATCAGTCTGACAGCAGACACCACTGACCTCAAACATAAGATAAATATCGTCACCGACTCGCAAGCAGCGTGCAGAGCGTTTGCGGGCAACACCCTCTACCCACGGACAGCACACCTCATCAACGCCAAAAGCACCGACTGGTTACAAACACCGGTAATCCGGTTCATCTGGACCCCTGCACATCTGGGCTTATTCGGCAACGAAAGTGCTCACGCACTAGCCCGAGCGGTAGCGACGAACTGGGCTTTGTCGGATGGGATCAAGATACAGCGGTACCCAGAGCCTATACAGCACCCGCGGTCTCCCAGTCCCTCCGCACCCCAACCGACACAGACCTTAACACCTACAACCTGGTAACGGAATACTACCGACCAATCCGCCGGGTCCTGCCCCCTCCGCATCGGGAACTATCCCGGGCGGAGGCAGCGGACTGGCGACAACTTCAAACGTTTACGTTGGCTAACCTCCACCAGCGACATCGCTGGTTTCCCAACCGCTACCCAAGCACCTGTCCGGGATGTGGCTGCGAGCACCCCAAGAAAGTGCTAGCAAATATTCTCAAAGACTTCGTTGGCAATGATTATCTTCCCCTCACTGAACGACCACATGCTTGAAAATGCACCAATGGAAACTCATGTCTTCTACCTCATGCGATCTGTAGCAGAAAAGTATCTAGATCTGAGGGGCACGGAATCAAGAGATGCAATCCACCAACAAAAAGTACATAAAGGTACCAATTATAGTTCACACAGTGCCGAGGTCAGTGAGCGCTTAGGGCAGACTGATAAGCAGACAGGACTGTAGGTCTTAACCCACATAGCAAATGTTAGAACTGAACCTGTCAGTGCAAGTTAATGAGTGCTATGAATGTTGTATACATTTGATCAAATTAACTTGTAGACGCTGGTCAATATTGAACAGTTCGCTTTGTACCTGTACATGATGTAGATATATAAACAGATTACTGTCCTATGGTGTAGTCAACACTAATTATTACAACAGCTGTCTTGCATGTGCTAACAACGTTTTCTATAGCGTCAAACTTTATAGATGACCAGGCATTCCTCCCGGTCACGTATTGAAGCGAAACGAGCGTGCAGCTGCAAGTGCAGTAGCGTAAAGCTACTGCACTGTTCTGCCATTCCAGAGTTTCAGCATTCCTGCGCTGACCCGTGGGAAGTCCTTCCCACGGGTCAGCGCAGGGATGCTGAAACCTGGAATGGCGAACGGGTGCAATAGCTTTATCGTGTTTAGAAATCAAAGGAAATAGAGGCATGTATTTGGATGTAATCGTACTCATACGAATGAACTTACTGAGACCGAACGCTACAATAGAGATCGATCGTCATGATGCTCGAGGTACGCGCATCTTATGGACGCAATCTGCTGCGTTGTTCCTTACTGACGAAAGCGTTTCAACTATAACGTACGCTGCTCTTGTGAGGTTTGAACTACAGTATTCCCTTACCTCAGAAACAACTTGAATAACAAAAAAGAGCCGGTGTGTACAGACACCACTGCCGAGGCGTCCGCCTGCTTGCTATACCTACATTGCGGAGTTCCCAGGCGATTTACAACGAGGGCATGGTTACATGGAAGGTGCACTTTATTTCCAAAGCTCCAGTCCTCCCGTTCCACTTGCACTAGTCGGCAGATGCAGGACGACAGAACCAGAGGGAGACAGTTATCAAAAGTATCCAGTGTTTGGGAAAACACCAGAATCGATGTCAAAAGGCCAGATTGTTTGGTTTGTATCACTCAGCGCATAAAAGTTGCTTCTCATTACACCAAAAAAGAAACGAAAAAAAAATCGCGATATAATTCGACGGACAAACAAATGTGTCAGTCTCCAGCCACCCAGTGGGATTAGTCGAAAAAGGTTGTCACGTCTCATTGGTTCCCATTCAAACTTCCAAATAAACAACGCACAAATCATATGGACCTTTTGAACATTCACTCGAGCACAGTGCAGGACCTGCAATGCATACACAATTTTGGCAATAAGGAAAATGTTGCGAACAGGTGTAAATATACAGGTCACGGTTGCGCCACCTTGATACAAATGTTTTCAGTTCATTAGTAACAGTCAACTAGCCTGTTGTACTGTTACGAAACTGTTGAAGTGGCACGCCGAGATATTTACAAGTTGTTTGTTTCCATTTAACACCTTTATACTCTGTGGGCATGGTTTCCCATGACCCGTACCAGAAGCCGACATCTTTTTCCCAGTTTACCACTGCACCTGCTGTGTCACAAAACTACTTGGTCAACGCAACAGCTTCAGTAAAACCTTTCTTGTCACGACAAAAATAGCCACGTCATCGGCATAAGCTGAAACTTTCTCTATGGAGTTGAGACTGAAATCTCCCAAGCTGTTACTGTGGGCGATACTCAGACAATATGCTTCTAAATAAATATCAAATAACAATGACGATAGCGGGCACCCTTGCCGAACGGAAGGCCACCTCACTCCGTCGTAGATAGGTTCCTATTCCAACGTGTTTCAAGACATCCCAAAGCAGCGCATGCGTAACACGGTCACAAGCCTCCTCTACGTCAATATGTAGTAGAACCACTTTACCGTGCACCTCCGTCAGAGCCACACTCTAAGATGGTCTTTACAACATGAATATTGCATTGTATTCTTCTTCATTTCATGCCGCAAGTTTCATGCTATGTCGCAGATGACATTCTAAGTCGTCTCGTCAATATCTTGGTGAATATTTGGTAGTTAGTATTACACAAAGTAATTGGCCCATGCATTCGTAACTTTCAGCGATGGCGGTACCGCGGTGTGAGAATCGCGCTCCCTAGCTCCTGGATGATCGGCTTCAGGTTGGAGGTGCTTGCCTACACCTTCATGAAGTGAAAAATTAAAGTAAGGCTCTACTGCTGCTCGTATAAAGCAAAAGCAGAATTAAATACGCGTCGCGTACCCAGCCTTATCCCCTGCCACACGGGCAACTCGAATGCCATTTGCAACGAATGACATTTGAGCGGACGGCCAATCAGCGCGCGACACTCCGGGCGTAGCGCATTGCACGCGCGACAAATTGCGAGCTGATTCGCCGATCACGCAAATGTCATTCGTTGTAAGTGGCATTCGAGTTGCCCGTGTGGCACGGGTAATTATACTGTTGTTCTACTACGACGATCATCCAGATGACAGCCATTTTGATAGGTACCAATGCGCCCCTTATAGGCCGTGAAAGTTGCGAATATTTGGTTACACGACGTAATTTGGCAGCAGACTTGCGCCCGTTCCTTGAAAAATGTAATGGATTACAATTACAAATTACCGATTCTCAAATGAAATGAATTACTGTTACAAATTACTTTCGCTGAAAAGTAACGGATTACTTTACTCGTTTCGTTACAAATTACTTTCACGTTACTTTTCCCGTACACTTATCACGAAAACAATTGAAATAATTTTGACGTTTTCAAAAATGTTCCGCAACACTACTTTCCAATTCTCATACCCTCGCATTATAGTACTCATTGTAAAAATAAAATATTGTTATTAAGAAAAGAATGTAGGTGCACTCCGTTCACCTGTAAGCTGACAAGGCACCGAAAGCTGCAACCACACCCGCCATCCCGCTAGCTTACGGCCTCCGGAAATGATCCCTGGAATTGTGCAGACAAAGTTAGCGGTGCGCATGCTCAGTAGCAGCGTCTACCTCCGCTAGGAGATTCGGAGGTAGGAACCGATCTACGAAAGCTCCTTTTTGCAACAGGCCTTTCAAAAGTAAGCCTAATGTCTCAAAGCTGCGCTCTCGCGCCTGTACCTCTGACGCACTGTCAGCTTCTGCATGTTTGAAGGCTATGTGTAGAGCGCATGCTCAAAACGAGCCCACATTAATAGGCTGCTAAGACCGGCAGTCTTGATGGTGCGGAATGTACGTTGCAGAAGAACTGTGAAAGCTCGCCGTCAGTATACGCGCACAGCAGTCGCGCACACAGCTATGGCCGCCTGCGAATACCCTCTGCCCGTGTCCCACTAGAGCCACAGACAGAAACAAAAGACAGCGACAAGCCTCAAACCCATGCAGCATGCTCGCGATGGTACCTTTGGCAGGCGTTTAGTCGTTCGGTGCTCGTGAAGTAAGCACGAGCGATCGCAAGCCTGCCAAAGATACCCTTGCATGCATGATGCTCGTGTTTGAGCATAGCCTTCTTTATTCTACAAAACCTCTCAAATCGCAAAAGACTCTGGTTTGAGGCTTGTCGCTGTCGTTTGTTTCTGTCTGTCGCTCTAGTGGGACACTGGAATTAGCGGTGAGGTGTTTCGGTGGCATTCTCTCTATGGTTCCCTCTCGTGACGTCATTACCTTGCGAACAACATTCGTCGATGGTGTTTGTAATGAGCACGGCGGAAGATTTAACTTATTGCGCTTTGAAACCAACACTGACAACATCGTCAAAATTGAAATTATAACATTACTTCTATGTCTGCCGATGAGAAATTTTTTGCTGACGTCATAGTCAGAATTTGGCCAATCGTGGAAGGCCGATCAAAGCGACGCTTTCGATCTCGTACGTCGCCTGCAGTACTGAAAAACACATGGGCGCGAGCGATCGTTTTTGAGCTTTGGTCGAGCGGTTGATCCCAAACTGATATTGCTCCCGTTTCTGTATTATGTTCATATTTAAAAAAAAGACGAGTAATTAAAGTAATTTGTTACCAATATTTTGTAACGAAATTACATCACAAATTACTGCCGCAGAAACGTAACGTGGCAATTAGAAAATTACTTGAAAAAGTAACGAATTACAAGGAATCCGTTACTTGTAACGGATTCCTTACCAAGTGTGTTGGGCAGGATCATCTGACTTCGGCAAAAGGACCAACCTTTTTTTTTTTTAAAGAAAGAAGGGTGCAATGCTTAAAGCTTGTATTCTTCGCGAAGTGCGTCTAAAATGAGATGCTTGCAAGGCGTGGGAACGAGTGGGGGTTTAAATGTTTAGCTATCGCGTTCCACGTTTAAGGCCACGGTCCCACTGAATGTGGCAGTTTAGGTACTTTTTGGTAGGTCATTACTCATCTCCTTTTAAGCACTGTTTTGTGGGATTGATGTCATTCGAAAGGCAATGCAATCCTCTTTCATTTGATATTATGTATGTATTGGTTTATACTGTTCATGCGCATTTGTAGCGTTGTGAATATGATGGCGCGGACCCTCACTTGCTCCGCTGGTTCATGTTTTACGAACGATTCATTAAAGATAACACGGTTCCAATAGAGCAGTTTTGTTAAGATGATGTCGGAGCAGAATGTAACGGTATACTTTTTTGGTATTTGCACTACTTTGTTTTTTACAGCTCTCCAAATATTGCCCTAAAATTGACATTTTTCAGCACAAATATACTTTTAATGGCAAGCGCTAGGGCAATGAAATTAGCTACAGATGTAGTGATTATATTTGGTAATATGCAGAAAAAAATTAATGTTGTGTAATATTTTTTTGTTTAGATATTCTATATCAAACGTAGCACTTTTTTGTGCTTCGAGTCATCGTAATTCAAATGCCGCTGAGTAAATAATTAAACCATGGTAAAATCGTTTAGAACATTTAGAACTACAATAGTTGCCCAAGAGGTGGACGGTGGCTTTTTTTATTTTCAAAGTCATAACGCTCCGGGAGCCCTTCAAACTTACCTGTTTTTGACGCACATCTTTTTTGGACATCAAACAGATTTATTGGCATCTAATAACATTTATTCTATGGAATAGATATACATTGCGATGTATTAGATTTTCCCAATGATCTTGCTTTGGTTTCTTGATAGTTGTAGAGCTTAGCTAATTTTAAAAACAATTAAAAACTGTTTGGGTGTTTTGTTGTGCTACCTGGCGGATGGCAGACAAAACTGCTGATTTCCAAGTTCAAACAATTTTCGAGGGCGGCGTTGGCGTCTGTATCATCATCAATCTCCGTGTCGTTTCACCTTCACATTTAGAAAATATATTTCGAAGATTTACTATCGATAAATGAACGGTTTAAGTACTGGGTCAGGTTAATAAATCTAAGAGAAATAATTACACAAGCGTAGCGTGATATAAAGTGTTCATTATTCGATATAATTGAAATCAATAAACGATAAAGACGAAGAGGGAAAGAATACACCCGAGTTCACTTCATGCCTAGAGTCACTAAATGAGCTGCGTTCAAAGTATCGGCACTCCGTTCCCCAAAATTGTTTTGGGCGCCGCCATTTTGGGTCTTGCGCAGAGCAAACACAACTGCCGATCGTCATGATCCAAAAGTGCAACATCCTCTGCATTAGATGCGGTGCTAGGAAGCTGATACAATATTGCTAGGCTCTGTCGCGGGTTGTTTAAACATTCGTGGAGGACGGAAAAGCGTTTCCTGTGATTTTAGATAAAGCTTCGGATAACTGGCAACCATGATTGTAAGCCACAATATGGCCAAGTGTCGTTACTCTGAAGCATAGCTAATTTACTGGCACTAGCGGGAACAATGAGGAAGAGGCAGGTGTCAAAAGGTAGTGGCTTGTGGAATCCACAGGGCTCACGTCATGGACCCTCCAGGTATTACAAGCTTCTTGAACAAGGGCATGAATAGTGTCATTAAATAAGCTACGCTTCAGAGTAGCGACACTTGGCCATATTGTGGCTTAAAATCATGGTGTCCAGTTATTTGAAGCTGTATCTGAAATCACAAGAAACGCTTTTCCGTCCTCCACATTAAACAGTTTGCGACAAAGCAAAGCAATATTACATGAGCTTCCTAACACCGAATCTAATGCTGAGGAAGTCGCAATTTTGAATCATGACGATCGGCAGTTGCGCCTGCTCTACCGTTGGCTCTGCACAAGCACCAAAATGGCGGCGTCCACAACACTGTCGAAAAAGAGAGTGCCGATACTCTAAGCGCAGCTCATTTATTGGCCCTACTTCCCGCGAACCTCCTTTCCCCTGACTGAAACTGAAACTAAATATGAATAATACACCATTATTATAGCTTATTTAGTTTTAACCACCTACACATAATGAGAGGAGGAAGCGGCCGGGTAGGAGAAACGCGGGTTTTATGTGCGACGGTTTCTAATCAACGTTAGTTCTAACCGTCTCAAAAGAGAGAACGCGCGAGCTTGCGCTGGTTAAAAAAAAGACGGTAAAAAAAGAGGTGACACGCTGTGTTCTTTGTGATTGTGCGTCTAATTGCAAATTGTTGTGTGTATGTTTATACAGCCGGAAGTTAGTCTGCCTTAGTGGGCGTCTGGTGTCTCAGGTGTACATGAGCAATTTAGCCAGTGCGGTACAACCGCAAACCTGGGGTCTTTAACGTGCACCACGCAGTAGTGATACACGACCATACGCCGGTATGATGCTCTTCCACATCGAAACGGGCAGGGGCGGGGTGGGTTCTGCAGCGCGAGCTTTCGCTCCACGTGTTCCGAGCTGGTGTGCGCTAGACATGCACTCGGCCACCGATCGCCCCCCCCCCCCCTTATATAAGTATTTGAAGATCGACGATGGACGTCGATCGTCTCGAGGTAATGTAACGTAATAACATTATATAATTAATAAACATATTGAAGGACTGAACGACTCAATTTTTCAATTCTTGAATTGTAATATGGCGGTAGCCTATTGTACTTACTGTTGATGAAGAGCAATATGAGGTGACGAAGTAATGATTAAATTATCAGGCTCTATAAGGACGACGATATTAGTGGGTGTCGAACCACAACGTACAGTGCCAGACTTGTTTCAAGTATCGTGTACCCAAAGACCTTTCTTCACCCGCAACAGAATATGGTAGAATCAATGAGGATGCTGCTTTACAACTGTACGTGGAACAGGAAAACTGCAATGTGCAGAAGTGCGGCTTATTCGTTAATATAAAGGACGGATTTCTAGCAGCATTCCCTGATTGACTACTTGGAACAAATGGCCTCATTGACGTAAATTGTCCCCGTTCCAAAAGATTCTTGAAGACTACTGAAACCGCAAAGGAGTATGAGGCGAAAAATAAGAAATAGGAGCCTGGTGTGAAAGGTCCAAATCACCACCATAGCCTCTACTACCAAATACAAGGGCAGTTACACAATACACAAAGAGAGTTCTGTGATTTCGTTATATTTACACTCAAGGGCATTGATATCCAACGTCTTCAGAGGGATGACACCTTCTTGTCAACCAACATAGAGCCTTTTTCACTCAAGTTTTACATGGAAGGCCCGACTTCCGCTGAAATTCCTCACGTACACAAGTTGTCCGACCGAATAATCTGCCATTACTCCCGATCTGGGAGTCTCTCGATCTTCATTCATGGCCATAGTATCATATGAGATCGAGCGGTGTGGCTCTTCGTCCGCCGAACATATTGTTTCGGCGGGTGTTTTTACCGTGTAAAATGAAACCGTCGCGTGCTGCTGGAACAAGAACCTGGCGATTCTTCACTGAACTGCTTCTTCCGTAAGCTTCAATTAAGAGGGCTTTTTCGTTTCGCACACCCACTGTTCTGCTTGCCCGTTAGTTGCAGGATGGTATGGTGCACTAATGTGATGCCTGATGCCATTTTTTTTTTTGGGGGGGGGGGCTTGTTTATTTTATTTGAAGCAAGATTTGGCGCGTTATCAGAGAAAAGTATTTTTGATAGGGCAAAAGTAGGGAAAAGAGAGCGTAGAACGTCTATGACGCGTGTTTACGTCGTGGCAGGCATCGTGTAAACTTCCAACCACTTAGAGTACGCATCGACCATGACTCCGCAGATGCGGATACGTTTCGCCACCCACAGAGTGAAGAGTGGATCGTTTTCAGTTACAGTTCATGATGGCGCTGGACTCGAGGAAGCCTTCGACTCTTTCCACAAAGTTAGCTGATGTGCCAGCACTTTTGTCGAAAGTGGTAAGTGTTCGAAACGTCGACAACGTCGGTAGCCGTGCTGTGCTTGACACTGGACGCTTACCATTCGCTGAGAAGAAACTTGCTTGTTCGTCTGCCACGATTCGTCCGATATCAGGTCATCACCGCTACTCCATCTCCCGACAAAACAGGTCGTCATTGTCCGCATGTCCATAGTTAGCAATCACGTGAACTTATAAATTCCCATACGCTCATAACTTGCCATCGCTAAACGCCGTTCATTCATAGCGTGTTCATTGCAAATAAACGTCTTCCTATTTATTCTGATGGTTTTCATCATACTCCTCCGAAGCTGTACTTACAACATTATATCGGTACTTTCGAAAATATTGCAACGGCGTTTGTTTTCTGGGAACTATAATGTAACAACCTTTACAAAATCTTCAGGATCCCATGAAACACAATATTTCGTTATGTCACTTTTCGGTCGTCATTATAATGGTGAGGTAAGTACCGTAAATTGCGAAGCAGTTTACTTGACGTCCGCTTCCACTGATGTCTTGGAAGATTGAGTCTACTGAGCGTGCATCCCTGCAGAAGTTTTCATTGAAAGAGTATTGACACGTCAATCAACAATTGATTCCTTCTTGGTAAGATTTATTGCGAAAGCCCGTGACAACCGCTGAACCGCATCTCCCTATATCAGAGAACAATTTATACAAAGCCTGAAATTCTCGCATACATTCGTTTGCTGGGCCACGCTATTGAGCCAGCTGAGCACAGCTGGCAGCGGCGCGAGCAAGGCCACGAGGGGAACGTGATGGTGCTCGAGCCATCCCACCGTGAACCAATGTTTCGGCCACCCCACGGGTGCGTGTCGCCATCTATTGGTTGAACTAACGCCTTGTTCAAGATGGCCGCCGTGGGACCGCAGCCTTAAAGGCAAAGCTTAAGCGTCCTCCTGTAATTTTAATGCGAAAGCATCAACTGTCCCATGTAACGAAGCCGGCGGCGTCTGCAACCGCAAAAAATGAGTCCATGAATGGACCTTTCTGAGAAGCGTTCTGCGCACGCGCGAGCGCGTGATGCCAAGTGGCGGAAGTCGGCACGAAAAATCGAGGAAATTCGGAAGGAGGCTGTGGATCAGCGAGTAGAACATGCGATTGCAGCATATATTTAATTGTGTTACACAAAAAAGAAAGAGGACGGAAAGAAAGAAACAAAGTTTTGATGGACGCCACGGATGCCCTCTTTAAAGTCGCGTTGGGCACGCGCCGCAGCTCAGAGAGCGAAGAAACTGGTAGCGTAGCTCCCATTATCGATTGGTAGCGCAGGTAGGTCACTTGCTCGATATTTAGTTCGTGCAGCCGCCGCCTGGTGCCGTCGGTATATGGAAAAGCTCCATTCTCATTTTCCCATTAGCTGAGCGAAATGGGACCTAAAGTCTCGTTGTCTGCGAAGCGTCATAGCCTCATATATAGTTATAGATAGTTACCCCAAAAGAAGTCCTCTCCATGGCGCTGCGGACCGCGCGCCGATAAAAGGGAGAGGGGAAGGGAGCAGGATTAGGGTGCCTACATGTCTGTCTGTCTCAGGGTGAAGACATCCATTGTTACACTGAATGTTCAGCGCGTGACGCTCTGCGCACTCGGTGCGTGACTTGGGCGCTAAAATGGCGTCTCTGTATTAGCCAAAGCTACGCGCTCGAGCTGATTGACACGTACTTCAAAATGCATAAAAAAACGATTGGGCGTAAAAATGGCTGAGATGTCACCACTCAAGCAAAAGCGCGCGTGTGTATGATGGCACTTTAAGCGGGATCCCTGTGCACTACTGAATCACGTGTTCTACGCTCTGCTTTCAGCCATGTCGCGCCGCCCGGCCGGCCTCTGCGGAGGACAGCGGGGCGCGCTGCTTGTACTGCAATGCGCTGCGTGTAGGTATGCTTTCTCATTCCTACACATAAGCAGTCTTAAGTATCCTCCTGCAATTTGTTGTTGTTGCTTTGTTTCGGATTGTGCCGGAAGAATACACGATGCCCGTCTTCCCCAGAAAACAAAATTTAATTATTCTACTTATACGTGGTTAGGGCGCAGAAGTTCTGACAGCCGTCATCTTCACTTCTCGAACAAGCTGTCTATACCAACAACAATATTGTAATCCTGTATATAAAAAAGAAGAAATGCTGCGCGCGCGTCTTTTGCGGGCGGTTTTAGGAGCTGCCGCAGCGAGGCCTAGGCGCGCATGACGGAGGTGTCCGGACTCTCGGGCCTCCACTCGAGCGGCTGACGGACGCAGCCCGTGAGCAAGATGGCGCCCGTGGCGGTACTGCGCACGAAGAAGAGGAAGGGCCGGTCCACCAGGAAGACGGTGGCCGAGGCCACCTTGGCCACCACCTCGCTCACCAGGGCCACCGTGCGGGGCGTCTCGTTCCCGTCCTCGGACACCTGCAGCCCGGAACACAGCGCCTATAGAGCACTTAACGAGGCAAAGCCTGCTCCATTCAACCTCAAACACTAATGAAGCCACGCAGCCACGCAGCGTCACCATCGCTGCCAGCACGCCCTACAGCGTCTCGCAAAGAGCCTGATACTAAAGGGTGTCTCAGATAGCGGCTAGGCTCTTTAAATCGACCGCAAAAATCAGTTTCTTAACATATCGCGCTACGATTTTGTCCAGCGTTGCACACAGGTGGTGCATTTTTCTCTAAAATTTGCAAAAAGCAAACTTAAAAAAAAGAAAAAAAAAGAAGGCTTATCTCCTATGGAAACGCAGCGAAGCCACTGGTCTTCAAACGATAGGGCACCCTGTTGTTTTAAGACCGGTGACTTCGCTGCGCTTCCATAGGAGTTAAGCATTTTTCTTTTTTTACTTTTTCCTCAGGTAAGTTCTCTCTTCGCAAATTTTATAGAAAAAATGCACCACATGTGAGCAACGCTGCACGAAATTGTAGCGCGATAGGTTTAGAAACCGATTTTAGCGGTCGATTTAAAGAGCCTGGCCACTATTTGAGACACCCTCTATAGAACGCGGCGTCACCAAGAAGGCCGCGTCTGCGCCCGTTTTGCGGCTACTCTCGTCCAGTTTTATCGTGTTTGCCGTTTCGGGTGGGTCAGGGATTCGCTAACGATGACATCATACGCAGGTCTCGTGGCCTTGTCTTCTAGGTTGCCAGAGCCACTGAATGAGCTACGCTCAGCGTACCGGCACTTGATCCCGATTCGGGCGCCGCCAGTTTGGTGCTTAGTGCAGAGCGAGGGACCCTCTTGAAATGTGCACGCCATCTGGTGCCTACCTGGCATGTTATCCGCGTTCGCCATTGTTCGGGCACGCAAGCATGTGTTCGACACGAGGGCGGCTTGAAAGTTCCACCTGAACTCGGTTCAGCTCGAATGGAGAAGCGGCGTCTACGTAGTATCAACGCTTCGTGCCTACTGAATGGCGACTGCCAATATTCCTCGATGGGGCCTTGAAAAGGACCTATTGGCGATGCTTGCCACTCGACAATGCCATTTCCTCAGCTTTTAGGTGCGGTGACGCGAAGCTCGGGCGACGTTGGTTTGCTCTTTTTCGCGGACTGCTCCTCTCAGAAACAGGGGGTGTAGTACCACACCCTTGTCCCCTATAGAACACCCGTGGAGAATTTCCTCGCTGCTACAGGTCTCGGGAAATGACACAGCACACCGGTTCAACACGCAGACATTTAATAACCGTATATTGTACTTAGTGTCCTCCGTCACAACTATATTGTATATTGTCAGCGTTAGTTTTATCGTAATATTAGTCTTCTGCCCTGTTGGAATGTGCCAAAGTTCCCACGCGCTTGTGTTTAGGCTTGGTGAGTTTTCCTGGTCACAAGTGTTGTCTAATGTCATAATTAGGTAAGTAATACATTTCACCTTGAGTATTTACTCACCTTATATTTTTTTAATACTTACTCTAACATTAATTTATGCGTTAAAATTCGTATCTAGGTTTATTTACTTGGTCTTTCTTCGTTTATAAATGCTATCTTTTTTTTTCTACCTTTGAGACTGCGACAGATTGCTAATCCGGCCCCTTAGCCGAAAAATTTGGAGACCCCTATTTAGACCGAGAGACTGACCGAGCGGAAAAGCTTCGCGCACCGGCAATTTCCGAGGCCGTTGCGGCACCGCGCGCGCTTCGGGATCTCGGAGGCCATGGCGGCACACATCTGATTGTCGTAACAGCCGACAGATGGCAGCAGGTGTCCTCTCGCCGAAAGCGGACGAAGTGAGCGCGCTTTTCCGGGATTGTACTCAATGCATGACTTTCTTGTTCTTCCTAATAAGACGCATTGAGCAAACACAAAACGAATAAAAAAAAAGATGGTTTGTCGGGTTATTTTTACTTGTTTCTGGCTACGTACTACGCGCTGGACCACCGCCACCATCTGTCGGCGGCACCAATGAAATGTGCGTCATTTGCAAACGGGCGCCGTGCCCTTTAGAGCGCAGAAAAACCGTTATTGTTTCTTCACGAAAGCTATTCTTTTACATTTTTATCGCAATGTTGAATCCTGACATTGGCAGATTGAAAGAAAACAGCTTTTTTTTTTTTTTTTTGCTGAGTGAAAAATTTAGGTTTTGGTATCTCAAGTTTGCTTAATCGTAAATGAGAACGCACTCGCTTAATGACGGCGCCCTGATCTTGCACTTATAGCCTGTGGGTCCGTGTTAGGGTGTTTTCTAACCTTCGACTGCTATCTGATTTAGAGGCCGACGAGCATCCGGAAAAGAGAAAAACACTCCCTCAATCCCTTCTTTCCGTTCGAGAAAGTGGTAGACCAGGTGTTGCCAGGTGGACCCTCTTCTTTCTGCGGGAAGTAGCTCAGAGACACGCTCCCGTGGGGCGAGGAGGAGACAAGAGTGCGAGGGGGAATAGAAAGAAGGGAACTGGGAACCGGTTTTCTGTCCAGTAGAGGACGATTCTGTACGTCTGCCTTAGGAATAGAAACGAACTATGGACCGTTCTTATGATCGCAATCTTCGCGCTGCCATCCTTGTCTTCTGGGCTGTTCAACGCATTCTCAGCATGCGCTATGCTGTTGAGACCGGTTATGACGATATCAACGGGAATCGGAAATCACTTCGATATATCCGGTATTTCGCTATAACCGACTTCGGTTATAACGAAGTGCAAAAGGGAATGGGAAATTGTGATTGTTTCGCTGTAGCCGCTATTTCCTTATAACCGACTTCGTTATAACCGGTCTCGAGAGTAGTTCTCTTCCGCGGAGTATTAGACGCCACGCATGCGTCCACAGCCTATAGGCACTTTTTGCCAGGGTGATAAGCGCTGGAGAACTGTATAGGATGCGTTACTCTGAGCCAGTATTGTACACATTACTCAAAAAAGTTATCGACTACAATTACTATTACTCCTGGTAAAAAAAGTACTCAGTTTGATTAGTCGATTACTTGAGAGAAAAGTAATTGGCCGTTACTCGGAAAAGTAACCTTTGTTTACCCGATTACTTCAGGTTTTCAAAACGGCCTAGCTTTTTGTTGGTTTCAAAACGGGCCTTTCGAACTGCCCATTAATGAATTAGAATCACTAGATTACAAATTACTCATCTTCTCAAAGCATCACTTTTGGTTGACCATTCCCCGAAGAAAACTTGGTTCGAGGATTCCTTGGAAGGAAGGTTGTGGAACTAAAGAGAGCCATGAGAAAGAAGGAGGGAAAATCAGTAATCGGTACGAGTAATTTTATTTTTTTCAAGAGTAATAAGATTACTTTCATGATTAATACCAAATAAGTGATCAAATATTTTTAATTACTCCACAAAGTAATCTATCTCAAGTAATTTGAATACTTGTAACGGGTACCACACAAGTCTGCTCGTACACGAAGCGCTCCTGGAGATGCCATGAGGGTGCGCCACCCACCTCGAGCATGGCGACGTGGAGGAGGTCAGTGGCCTTGAGTCCCTGGTAGCCCGAGATGGCCGTGAAGCGGGCGCTCTCTTGGCCGAAGGTGGACCTGACGCCAAGCTTCTCCAGCAGGCTGCGCAGCTTGCTGCGCACCGTCACTACGCACTTTGGCAGGCCGAGGCGCACGTTGCTCCGGGGCCGAAGCTGCCGCGTAACGTCGCTCAGGAGGTCGCCCTGGAGAAGGGTATGCTGGTTCATCCGCAGGCCGTCCAAGTCCATCGGTAGAACCTGCAAGGGTCAAGGGCCGGCCCTAGATGAAAGGCACACTTTGTGATTCTTACGGCTCTAACTTTCCCATCAGCCTGACCGGCTGCGTTTCACCGCTTGTGGTTAGTTACAACGAGAAATGGCGCTATCTATCGAGCAGCCCTGAGGATTGCTAGCAAGGTCGCCAGAATGTATTGTCGTGGATCTATTAAAGTGTAACCGTCAGAGAATTTTAATAAACGTTTGTTCCACAGTCGAACCCTCTCCAATACCGCTGCTCAATCTCTGCGGGACCACGAATACTTTGTCGTATCGAACAACCCCCCTCATGGCCAAGGATAATTGAGACACCTCAAGATAGAGATGCCAAGCAGGCTCCCTGAAGAGCCTAACCTTGTTCCAACCGAACTCAGAACACGCACAATGGAGCTCCTGAGGAGGGTAAAGTAAGAACGAACAGTGCACTAACCCCGCAAAATCGAAAAAAGAAAAAAAGAAAAAAAAAGTTGAGGCAGGACGAGCCCAATCTCGCCCCTGACCCACCAGAACTTTCACAATGCAAGGAGAAGAAGCCACCCAACATCAAGCCCTTCCTTGGGACTGTGCCCACTTTAAAGAGAAATAAATAAATCGATTGAAATAATAACCACAGAAACTGAAGACTGTATAAAGCCGAAGTGGGATCTATTGAACATCCGCATATCTGACACACCGACATTTCTGAAATGTTTTGGCGTACACATCAAAAATGTTTGAGGGGTTTGAAATGTCCGTCAAAGTTTTCTACGAGGCTTTATGTACCCATTAAGAATTCCTAAAGGAGCGTACAAAACTATGACCCGTCATAGTTTTGTTAGAGGCCTATGTGGTCTGTTCCAGTTCTTTTGTGAGACCCCAGCACCCATCAAAATTGTTTTAATGAATCTGTGGGAGAGATCGCGTGACCCTTCAGGATATATGCGTCGGTAAAGCTGTTCTGCCATTTATATCGGGCGGCCGCGAGGAGTTTTGAAAATTGAGGAGACGTTCCCCGTCCCTTCCCGTCGTTGCCCTGGTTTGATGCGGCCCCAGCGAAGAGGATGCGAGGCGGGGCTAGATAAAATGTAAAACTTTCTTTTTTAGTCCACTAGCTAAATTCCAGACGTCTATTAACCAAATGCTCATACCCGTAATGTATGTTTCCCTTTCTCTATATATACACCTGAGAGGTGGTGTTTTCTACTTAATTTGAAAAAAAAGATTGTTTTTTTCCTTTTTTTCCTTTTTTTTTAGGTTCAGGGGGGGTCTCCAGGAAAACTAGGTGGGATGAAAACCATAAGTGGGATGAAACCCGACGTCCGACCATGCTGAAATCTGTAACCTCCTGCTTGGAGAAGACAGGCATCGGCCAGATCTTCTGACTACTACTCACCTTACTTAAAAGGGCCATGTCACAGCGCGACCACCCCGACTGAAGTGATTTCAATAAATATTTATTCCATCCATTCCTCAAGGTTTTTCAGTATTTGCGAGATCTGCTCATTTTGTATAAGAAATAGTTGCTTACAACATTGTCAAAATGATTTGACGCCCACAGTGAAGAAAACATACGCAGACCGGGGGTGTTTCATACTCGATTCGGATGGCGCCTGTTTTTACGTTTACGACCAACGTTTTTAGATTTATCAGTCGACAAGCTCCACGGAAGAGCGTCATTCAAAAACGGTCCTTCTATATTTGCCTTGCACGCGACGCTCTTCTTGCTTCAACTTTTCCATCTTTAGTGCAAACTTTGTTTACCATAAAAACCGCACCATAGAATCACTTTTCACAGCGGACAATGTGTTTTCAACGTTCCGTTGCTTTTGGGACGGGCTGAGCGCAGCTTTCCGTGGTTCGTCCACCGAGCGGACGCACCACGGAAAGGTGCCGGGCGTTCTCTTGTCAACTGACTTCGATCAAGTAATGCTTGGTTACAATATGTTGCAACGCAGTCGACCCCCCCCCCCCTCACACACACACACACACAGACACACTTCTCAAGGTTTGTCCTTCCATTTGACCGTTCGTGCATTTCCTTCTAAAATTATCGGGAAATTAGCAGGGGAAATTCTTCATCTCCGGGTAAAACCAGGCATATCCTGATATTTGCACCCCGAACATGTTTCTTGAAAATCGGGTTAAACCCAATTTTCCCGAATTCAAAAATAAAATTCCACCATTTTACAAATTACTTTGCTCCGAAAATAATCTGTCCTTGGAAACGAGCCTATAGATTTTGTTGGATTCGGTGAACTGCCGTCACACAGACGGAGTTCCAAAATTTCGCTTTTATGTCTTTTGTGAAGTATGTTTTCGTTTCAACCAGAGCTAAAAAAAATTTAAAAAGGACGAAAGATTGCAATCAAAACTTTGTTTCGAAAGGAACAGTAGATATTTTTCTTGCCTAACTAAAGTGATATGGCATGTGCATTTCAATAATAGGCGTAAGCTGTGTTGTTGAAAAGAGAGTGTTCTTTCAATACAGATATTTCCAAAGGCCGCCTAGACAGAGAGAGAAGATGCTCCGCATGCAGGTATATGTAAGCAACGCGGATTATTAAAAAAATCAGAAGAATTAAGTGAGCTCTTATTCCGTGTTTCAATACCTATCTTTAAGATTGTATTAACTTGATTGTAAAAAAATCATATATTTAAATCGATTAAAGATTTTTATTGTTAATTACACGCACGCTTCTGAAAATTACCTGAAAAACCCGAATTCCGAAATGATTTCTTGAAAACCCCAATTTTACCCTGGTTACCCGTTTGGAACAAAGTACCCAATTCCTACCCCCGAGTTTTGAAAAATATTTTAAAAATCTCGAAAACGAATGACCCTACAGACCAACACACACGGCTGTGACGTCACGTCGCTGCGGTGGCGCTGCTGACGGCACGGCGCATGCGCAGACGCTTCCCTCGACGCTAATCTGCTTTGTGCGCAAGCGCAGCGGCCAAACCTGGTCTGGGCAGACGCTGACTTGTCGGTAATTCAGTCTCCAAGCTCAATTAAGCGAGAAAATCCACGTCAATTCAGTTTCCCGTTACATTTGGCGCCGGCGATGAAATCGATGTCTCGTGACTTATGCACTGTCAGTTTTCCCGCTAACATCTACCGGGGAAACTGACAAAAAAAAAAATACAGGTTCTTCTTTACTGCCCGAAATGACTGTTTAATGTCTGTATTCTTATGACAGTTAAACAATCTCTCCTTAAATATCTTATTTCATGCATTCTAGAAGTTTGGAGATCGAGGTGCATGCCAATTTAATGTTTTGCGTGGCGCAGTGTATACTAGGGTCTGGCAAGGCCTTGTGTGCGCTCGTACCACGACCAGGGCGACGTTCCCGGACCGGTAGGGCAGCTCGAGGGCCCGGACGCGCAGGCTGGGCAGCTCGGCGTACATGTACTTGCCCGTGCGCATCATCATGCGCACATTGAGCGTCTCCAGCCGATTCCTGCAGGCGAACGAAACAGGAAGATCACCTCGTGCAATCATGTCAAATCAAATCAAATCAAATCAAATCAAATCAAAGTTTATTTGACATCACCAAGTACAACCTACAAAATGATGTCTGGAGCACAGACAAAAAGCCGCAAGAGTGCGGCTTGACTGGGTCTGAGCCCCTTTTACATATACATCAAAGGTTTATGCAACAGCACTGGTAGTAATATACAATAATAAACAAGTAAAGCAACACCAGCATCACTTACTACACATTAAACAATTAATGTATGCAACGATATACAAGGCGAAAACTATAAATCTAGATATATATAAACTTTATGGAACACGAAACACTTATTTTGTTTCTTTCTAATTATCGAGCGAATTCAGCAAACATGGTAATATGTAACATAAAGATTGATTTCCGTAATTTGTGCGTGCATGAGGAATGATTCATGTTTCATTGTGACGTGTGTTATAAATGTTAGTGTTGCTTGTTAATCTAGATAATTGTTCAGTGTTGTTGTTATTTCGTTTTTTGCCAGCATACGGGATGAAGAGTTGATCGACGGTTAACCGAAAAACAAAAAAAGAGTTTTAATGCTTTTAATGTATACCGCTTTAGATGGAGGAAAGGAAACCCGGTTTTTCGGCCAGCATAAACAAACTTTTACGCATTGCAGAAACCTGAAACTCCGTGAAAATGTGACGCTAGCGGTGGTGATAAATTGGAAAAGTTTGAGCACATGACGTTACCTGTATCAAAAGATGCAAAAAGAAAAACAAAGTTTATATGAGTCGATGTCCCACCTATGCCTAATATTAATCAAACCGAAATTTGAGATTGTGGGCGCCTGTAGCATTTATTTCAATGAAAAAAACTTGTTTGTTAGACAGACGATATTGTTGGTATTTTTTTCTTACTAAAAGATTTCTCAAGGAAATAATTGCTACAGGTGGCCGCAATATCAAATTTCGGTTTGATGAATATTAAACCCTGTTAAAGTCGGCTCATAAAAATAAGTGTTTTTTTTCTTTGTATTATTGCACACGGCTAACATCATTTGCTCAAACTTTCACATTTTATCACGGCCGCTTGCGTCACATTCTTACGAAGGTGGCGCTTTCTGCAATGCGTAGTTTATTTATGCGGACCGAAAAACCGGGTTTCGTTTATCGATCTGACCCTGTAGAATAAATAGAGTAAATACTTGGACTGCCCCCCCCCCTTCTCCTTCTTTGGAAAAGACGCGCCAAGCATACAGTCACATTATTACATTAAAATAAAATACACAAAAAAGTTCGTTTTTTTAATGTTTGTTCGCAGTGCGAAGCTTGTTATGAAATTCGTTCACCAGGTTACGTGCCTTTTTTTTAACTTTTTAGTGAATATGTTTTGTTGTGTTTAGTTTTGAATGTACCACGGACGTTTTGGGTACGACCAAGCTGCAAGGGGTCTTCTCACTTTTCGTTGAACGTTTCACGTTTTGTCATAATTTTTATGCGGACTTCAATTCTTATTTTTCGTACTTTTTATACATATATGTTCCGTATTGAATCAATTGGTGCAATATTTTATATGCCACTGGTTCTTCATGGACACAAAAGTTAAAAACGTGGCGATGATGACGTTTCAACTTTCTGTTTAGCAAAATGGTTACAAGCTCGGAGCTGCTGAGTTCTCCCAGACGACAATGACCCACGTTATGTTCCCCCGACGGGTGACTGCTGGTCCGAATATAAAAACAACTAAAAATACACTATTAGAACTCTTAGAGTTGCAGCTAACCTTTTGTTGATAATTCGTTTCTTGAAGGACCTGAAGGATCAATCTGTCTTAGCGAAATTCGGTTGTCACTCTTTCAGGAGGCCACTTTATAAATACAAAATAGTAAAAAAATAAACTACACATTTTTGAACGCTTATTCTCCACTCAAATGTAGCGTTAGCGGTTCGCAGCAACTGGATGCCAAAGTTTAAGAACTAACCGTTATCTTATTAAAGAAAGTTGTAAGTAATTTTCTAAAGAAAAAATTGTGGCCGACGGAGCTCTCTAATACATGGAGCTGTATGACGCCAGTCACCGAGAATAGACCTTATGTTCCAATTGAAACTTTCAGAAAATCACTCTTTTTAATGAGATAATGGTTAGTTCTAAAACTGTTTGCAACTGGTTTGGGCCGCTAGCGCTATACATTTGGGGAGAATGAGCGTTAGCGTAGTTTATTTTTGCATTAAGCAAAAAAACGTATCTTAGACACTATCATTGCAAATTGTACTCTCTTAGTGTATACTGAACCGCGATGATGCACTTGAGCACGAATCATTGGACTTCTTTTCGCGAGTTTAAACAATTAACAAATCCGATCAGTATCTTGCTCCACTCGCGCTGCAGTCTCGTTGACAAAAAGGGTGAACGCCTTTCACCACAAGAGTGCTTTGCTCAAGGGTACACGTTAAAACTCGCCTTTATAATTGACTAAACTAATGAAAAGAAGAGAAACCGGCGTTCCCAGTGCCTCGGCGGGCGGTTAATATGCATTACTACAAGCAAGAGTGTGGGCCGCGAAAGACCATTGAGTGACGACGGGCACGCACACGTGGAACTGCATCTGCTGCGTGCTGTTGGAGGAGAACCTGTCCCTCCAGAGGCCCTTGAAGAAGATGGCGCTCACCAGCACCATGGAGGTGTCGGGCGGTAAGGTGGTGGGCGACACCACCGCGGACACCTTGCCGTTGGTGGCGATGCCGCACCACTCGTTGATCACCCGCACGAACTCGTTGTGAGGACTCTGCGCACGGGGACCACCGCTCCTCGTGAATCGTTGGGCGATGATTCACGTTTCGCAAAGTATACCACACTAACCCGTACTTACGCCAACGACGCTTCACTCCAACATATTATGCTTCACCCCGTGTTGAAATTAGTTTAAAATGGACGCCTCATTGTAAAAGCATGGCTTCCGAGATCCCGAAGCGCGCTCTCCGGGATCTCGGAGGCCATGGTAAAACTAACCCAGTTTACCATTCATTTGTCCTTGAAACTTTTTTGGAATGGAACCACCTTCCAGCTTCGATTATGTCCCTTGTTAATGATCAATTGTTTTAAAACATTATTAACACCCTTCACTGTTTTGAGCCTCCATGAGATAAGTATGAAATTACTGTATTTTGATTATTGCTTTTGTTTCTTGTTGTTTCCCACCCTCTTCTATAATGCCGATTGCTCTGAGGGCATGTCAATAAATAACTAGGCAACGCATTGAGATTAAGAGTATATATAAGATGTATACTGTTCTAAGAAATCAAGAAGGAAGTTCAATCCGAAAGAGAAAGCCTTGAACAGGAACCTCCTTGAAGGTTTGCAGCCAACGTTTCGCTAAGATACCCCAGTCTTTGAAGAAGCAAAAGGGAGTTTGCGTAGACCATTCTGCCACCTCCGCTACGCCCTCCGGAACGAAGACGCTACTATTGCGCATGCGCGGCGCTAGCCTTGCCTGCACAGTCCCGGATCTCGTAGCAGGTTGCGGAGAACGTTGCGGGACAGGGGAAACGATCTACGAAAACTCCGTAAAGATGCTTAGCGGTTTCTCCTCAAGGTGTGTCGCAAGCGCAAAGTTCACCCCTTCACTTTCACGTAATGTATTGTCCCAGGTACCCTGCGTTAAACTTTTTTTGCAGTACTTTGTCGGCATTTGATTTGTATTGATGACGTGAATGATGGAAGCCGAATGAACCTTCAGACCACATATTGAGGGAACATGCTGGCTGTTGGTTTCGTGCCCCTCTACTTGTTTAAATTCTAGTAATCCTTACAAACAAAGCGAAAAGTGTCAAGTGGCCATGGGTTACTTATGACGACAGGTGATTCTTTTTATATTTCGCAAAAGATAACTATTTTGGGTTAAGAAGAAAGTTTGTGTGACTTGGTGATTTATGTACCAGGAACAGCACGGAAAGACAATGACAGTTATTGCGCATGCTCGAAAGTTTATCCAGAGCCATACTCATAGCAACACGCACACGGCTTGCTGTTGTTGGAATAATCCATTTGCGACTCTCTGTTTAACGTGATGTGTGGACGCCTGCAACGTGGTGGCAGACACGGGTGCCTGCAGGTTACCTTAAAGTCCACGTTCTGCGCGGTGGTCATGTACTTGGCCTCGATCTGGTGGCGAAAGGTCTCGAGGAGCGGGCAGTCGGCCTCCAGGAACAGCTTGTGCGCCGCGTAGAACAGGTGCTCCGTCGTCTCGGCCTACGACGGTGAGGCACATCAAGCGCTACAGCGAAGGACGTTTACGCAATGTACCAGGTACACAAATCGTTGGTCTTCCCTTAATCCGACTAGTCAATAAGGACGATATGTGTCATGCTTCAGTGGCCACGCGGTCTGAATCGCATTGTGACTCCATGGCCCTTGGGACGCGACACCCCTCGCCTCTTCTCACTGGCTGAAGCAATTGATTGTTCCGAATGCTTCGCTGTGGAACGCTCATTCTCGGCCCAAATGTACGTTAGTGGTCCAAATCAGATACCAAAGTTTCAAAACTAGCCAGTAATTTATTCAAAAGTTATAAGATTTTAATGGGAAAATGGTGTGCCACGCAGTCCTCGAATGCATGCAGCTGAATGGCTCCAGTTGTGTTTTCAACTGGAGCCATTCAGCCAAAAAGATGTTTTCAAAAAATTCCTTGTAACTTTTGAATAAGATAACAATTATACTTCTTAAACTTGTAGGGATTTCCTTGCTGCTACGCGTCTCGGAGAATGACACAACGCACTGGTTCAAGAGCACGTAGCCACTTATTTGATTGTTATCGCCCGCGCCGCGCATACACTGCGATGTCCTTTTATCAGCGGCGGAGCGCCGCTCGCGTGGCCAATTGCACTTTACCCCTCGCGGTGGAAATGACTACAGACGATTTGGCATGCAGGGCACCTGGTACAACGACTTTAGATCCCCAGGTTGCCCCCAAACTTTGGTGTCTTGTTCGGACCCACCGACATTTGAGCAGAGAATGAGCGTTCTGCGAATCGTAATTTATTTTAGCGGTTTATTATTTTTATTATTTTTTATTTAGGGGGACATTTTTGCAGGAGCTTCTAAGAGTGCCTGGTCAAAACTCGAGTTCTCACTTCTTTTTCTGTTATTTTTTGTACATCATCAAACCCCTGCCGTGTGGTCACGACGGTAGCCGGCGGAATCACGACGTATAGAACAAAATGCGTCGACAATCGACAGACGTGGCCATCTACCTTGAACCGGTCGATGAGCTGCTCGAGTTCCGGCAGCTGCATCTGGAGCAGTTGGCACAGCTCCCGGCGGGCCTCGCCGTCCGAGCCGGCCGCCAGGACGGTGAGGGACACCGCCAGGGCCATGGGCGAGAACAGCACGTTCCACTGGCTGCGGGTGGGCGCGTCCAGCATCAGCGACAGCACTGACTGGGCCAGCTGGTTCAGCAGCTGCGCGCTATCCGCCAGCTCTGAAACGAGCCAACGCGAACAGGCAGGCGGCCGAATGATGAGCAACCTATTGCACCGACGTCTCGAATGCACCCAAACAGCACAGATTTGGCCAATCATTGGCCAATGGCTGGAAATTGTCCTTTGGCCAGAGGCCAGACAGTGGCCAGCCATTGCTGATGACTGGCCTTTCTCTGGCCATTGGCCAACGGCCACCGGCCATCAACCATCGGCCAAGCGTCGGCCGATGAATGGCCATTCTTTGTCCATTGGACAAAAGACCATTGCCAGCCATTGGCCAATGCTCTTCCAAATTCCATGCTGCTTGGGCATACTCGAGAGCTGTCTCCGGAACTTCGGATTTATCGGGGTGTCTGGATCTAAGTGTCTGCGTATAGATGGTATTTATTCACTAGGGTGACTCGATGTTATTTTTAGGCTGGTGCAACCCTCTGCTGCGCGATGTCGACGACAATGCATCTGATGTTACCACCGGTGTGGCGATGCAACAATTTTTTTACTTTGAGTAAATATCGCTTATTATTCCTTGTAATTCAGAACCCATGGAACACGCGTTTGTTTGTTTTTCTCCACCCAATGGCAATCGCATAAACAAAAATCGAGAAAAACGAGCAGCGTTTACCCCTTCAGGTCGCAGCCACCGTGCTCGCAGCGAACAAGCGGCCACGTAATCAGTGAGCCGATTAGACCTTTCCAAAAAGGGCTCTGGGCCGGTTCTATTGGTTCGTGCGTGAGGTGCGTGATTTGCTCGCTTTCCAAAGCGCCGAACATGCGCGTGCTGGCCAGACATGTACAAGTTACTCAAAAAATGTAATTAAGTTAAGTTACTGAGTATTGACGTCAAAAGTAATTTGAGTAGAGTAGAAATTACTCAAATAGAAAGTAATTGAGAAAATTACTAATTACCGTAAAAAAGTAGCGAATTACTTTCGAAGTTACTTTTGAAGTTACTTTTATGTTTTTATGGTAAGAAGAAAGTACAGAGGTTTTGATCCGTTAGCGAAATTGTGCTAGCCAAATATGAATCGGCTTGTTTTTTTCCACCGAAATGCTTTAATAGCTGGTTCTGCTTCTGCGTGCCTAATTGTTTTGTACTTTCTTGTTTGGTCAATGATGTACTGCGAATGTGTCACTTCTACTTTGAGGTTTAGCACTGTCTGAGCTTGATATTTTAGACAGTGTTTGCTTGTTTACAGTGTTACGTAAACTACATATAAAAGTACTTGAAGTAAAGTACAAAGTAAATGAGAGGTTATGTACTTCAAGTAAAGTAGTAAGTACACCGGGTGCAATGTACTTGAAGTAACGTATATAAATACAATATATTTCAAGGTAAAGTACAAGCACTTTTAACACAATCTTTCATGATGCCTCTTCATTCCCTATATAGTGTTTTTTTTTTTAACTGGTATGCATTGCTCCAGGGGTAATCGGAGGTGCATCAGGTTTTTACGGAAATGACAGCAAATATTGTATAAGGTCAAGTCGCCGCAGAGTAGTTGTTTTACTCTCGCTGACGAGCTATTTGACACAATCAACTTATAAGGCACTTATTTCCATCGGTCTTACAGCCGCCATTACCTCACTCAGAGAATTGACCATATGACGTCTCGAAAGAGCGCGTTTTCACACGACGATACCGCCATTTTTTGTTTTCAAATTCGGGGAATGTACATTGAAGTCGGGAGTTTTACTTTCCTCGGAAAATACAAGTACATGTTCAGAGAATTTACTTCAAGTAAAGTACAATTTTTCTAAACAGTAGTACTTTAAGTACCATGTACAAAGTGTACTTCCCAACACTGCTAGTTTATTATTTTTATATAAAAACGTTGGGGGAATTACTACAGGTTTCTCGAACGATCTTTGAATCTTTGAAGATCTGCATATTCTGAGTTTTGGGAGGAAAGGCAACGCAAAAAGGTAATATTTGCGTTGCCCTTTAGCACGCGATTCTTCGAGTACAGCACAAACTACGGGAGCACCAGATGAGTTTCAGAGCAGGTGCTGCATTTTGTTGCCTCCTTTGAGTGAGGATGCAGTGTGTGCACCTCCTGTAGTGGGCGAGAGTTTCTACGTTGGGGAGAAGCGGGGACCAGCCCTTTCTTCAAATGGGTCAAGTCTCCTTGAGCTTCGGAACACAGAGAAACGCCAGTCTTCGGCGCTAATCCCGCAGTTACTCGGCCTCTCTTGCGTCGTGTCTGTTCGCTCCCTCCCCCTCTCCTTCCTCCCCTTCCCTCCCCCCCCTTCCTACGCCACATGCTTCCCACTCTTTGCAAATATCAGATGATCTTCCAACATCGTATCTCCTTTGTGCAGGAATGTTTGTTGATAGGCAAAAGAACCACTAAAATTCGAAAGTAATTTGTAACTTGAGTAGAAGTTACTCGGAAAAAGTAATTGAAGTAAACTACTAATTACCGAAATAAAAATGTAATTGGAAGTTACTAAACTACTCAGAAAAGTAGTTAAACTACAGTAACTTGAGTAGAGTAGTTGAAGTACCTACTAGTCTACGAGACACGTATCCAGGGGAGCGGCCCATGGGGCCCGGTCCCCCCCCCCGAAATCTTCAATTTTGCTGGGACCTCCTCTCACCACTCCTCTCATACAACATTTTGTTATAAGTGCCCCCCCCCCCCCCCCCCGAAACAAAATCCTGGCTACGTGCCCGTTAGTCTAGGCTGAGGTGCTGAGGACATCGCACGCTCGGCTGAGGACTTGTAAATATTGAAATGGTGTATACACGTCTCCAAGAAAGGCTCCTGTGCGCTGCCATTGTGAGCGATGCTGGCGCCGCGTAAAGTTTCTGCCATGTTGAGGTGGTCAGGGCACGTCATTGAGGTAGGCGAGGACAAGATTGCGGCGTCTCGCTGCATTGCCGACGGCCAGCGTTAGCGACGCAATGTTAGGCTAGGTGGCGCAAGCTGCCGCCCGTTACAAAGGTATAGCCAATACCATCCATCCATCCATCCGACGTCCAGGCTGGAAAGTAGATGCGCCTCACCTTGGCACGCTGTTCGAGGCTAAGCCGGGATCCCACTTGCGAAGGTGTATATGCAGCCAATGTTTATCACACCCACGCGCTGGGGTTGCCAAAGCACAGGGTACGCGCTGAGTTTTCCTGTTGTGTGCATGGTTATACAGCCCGAAGTTAGTCTGCCTTAACGGGGGACTTGTCTCTCAGCTGTAGATGAGCAATTTAGCCAGTGCAGTACAACCGCTAGCCTGGGGTCTTTAACGTGCACCACGCAGTAGTGATACACGACCGCACGCCGGTACGATGCTCATCCAGATAGAAACGGGCAGGGGTGGGAATTGAACCCATGGGATTTCTGGGTTCTGCAGCGCGAGCTTTCGCTTCACGTGCTCCGAGCTGGCCTACTCGATCACCGATCCCCCTGTCTGGACTAAAGCCCTTCAATGTGTTTGCGTTTCTCTTGCAAGTAATGTCAAGTGCGCCAGTGCTTGCAGGCCCGTGTCTCGAGCGGCCTTTGGAAGCAGTTGTCGGCTCAGCACTGAAATTGAGCGGCCCTTGGAAGCAAATGGCAGCGGAACACCCGCTCCTGGCGCGTGTCTTGCGCGTTTTCACAACAATGGTTGGCGGTACTTGTAAGCGGGAATTTTATCGAGGGAATTTATAATTGGGGTTGTGGGGGTACTTATACAGCGTGTAGTTCGTCAGCCATTTCAAAGTGTTGCGACCAGTCACTCGCTGTAGATGAGCAATTTAGCCAGTGCAGTACAACCGCTAGCCTGGGGTCTTTAACGTGCACCACGCAGTAGTGATACACGACCGCACGCCGGTACGATGCTCATCCAGATCGACACGGGCAAGGGGGGGGGGGGATTGAACCCAAGGTGCCTGGGTTCTGCAGCGCGAGCTTTTCGCTCCACGTGCTCCGAGCTGGTGTGCGCTAGCCCACACAATAGGTGAGCGGCGTTTGGAAACTTCCGGTTCATTAGGAAATTTCGTTTAGCTTTGACAAACAACGACGATGATCTGCAAGCCTGTCTAAGCATGGTTCTGAAAACTGTAGTCTGGAGATTTCAGAACCACGGTTGCACAGGCTTCAGCTCATTCTCGTCGTTCGTCAACTGTGAAACAAAATTTCCTAAGGAACCGGAAGGTTGCCAAACGCCGCTCGCAGGCTATTGACCCTGTAGGTGATGATGTCACAACATGGCGCTCTGCACCAAACAAACCGTTGCTTGGGCCGTTTTTATGCACAAGTGATAAGGGCCTCGACGTAAGGTTAGAAATTGTCCGATAAGAGAGTAAAATAATCTTTTGTAAGCATTGTGACTTCTCAATATTTAATCATGAATACTTTTACTATCGTCTCACTACCATAAAGTGATGACAAAAGCCCGTAATGAAGTTTCACAACTGGTTTTGCCTTGATAGCAGACGACACAATGGCTTCGCGGGTTCAGTGATTCTTTCTGAGGAAGTACGCGACCGTGTTGAATAAGGTGTGTGACAATCGATGAAACTTCTATTCCAGGGTCAACTTTCTGAGGGATTTCGGAAGCGAAAAGTGCCCGTGCACAGCTTTGATCGACGCTCCAGGTGCGCGAACGCGTTCCCGCGGAGCGATCGCTTCCGCAATATTTGTAGAAGGTGGAGACACTGTGAAGCCGAATAACGTGCAGTGACGACGACGTGAAGTGTATCAAGGTCGAGGTGCAGGCCAGCACAAGTTTCAGGATTTCTGAGAGCACAGTTGCTTCAGTGCACTTCCGTGTGATCAAACGAACTGTCCGTAACGGAGATATATTGTTCGCAAATGAAAACGGATCGACAAGCGTAAAAAAAAAATAAAGATTTCATCGGCGAACTTGTGCCTAGAAACAAAAGACAGGATGATCGTCGACGGCCACAGCAGCGAGTGACGATGCGTCGGCGTGACAGCTGGCTGTGAGCCGCCAAAGCCTCGCTCGGCTCCTTATCTACTGCACTTGGCATCTCGAGCATTCGACCTTGAATGTTTGCTAGTGAGCGAGACTGACTGGGCAAGGTCATTCTGGCCTCCTTATCTTTTACTCTAGGGGTAAGAGTGTAAACTGGAATCTTCTAGAGGCACGGAGAAGCGTTCCTTCTCAGACATGCACGCACGCCTTACTTAAAACAGAAGACTCAGTAGGTTTTTTTTTCTCAGTTTGATGATTATAAGGCAGATACGAAACACGCCTATATTGCGAGCCTGAAAAACGATGTTTGGTATCTCGAACCGCTCATGTTAGAGTCAAAGTAATTGTTATTTCATTACAATGCACTGTTAACTGCAAAATCAGGAAGAGGGCCCGACACTGGTTTGATATTATGTTCTAAAGAGATGCCTTTTTCGCTGTATCTTTAGCAGATCTCCATACCTGCGATGATTTTCGTCGACAGTATCCCATATCGCACGCAATTACAATTCGTTTTAATAAACCTGATTAGTTTTCTTAAGCCTGTTACATTCCAAATAAATGCAAAATAAAAATCATATCATTGCGCAAACGATTCCAACTGTTGCAGACGGCATTCCGTGTGCGTTCGTCACGCTACCTTCGTCGTCTGCCACAGGCATCTCAAGACGTTTCGAGGACCGGAAGTTGCCGTTGCAGATATTTCAGAAACAGCCGAGTCCTTTCAAACTTCTGTCGTGGTAAGTGTGAAATCAAGGCTTCCTTTACCTATTATTTTTAGACGTTTAAATTCCACGTTCGATCTTTGACCGATTGTTCTTTCGGAGCGGAATACAGTCCCATGTATTCATCGATTACAACGCCCCTAGCAACGGTTTGTTTGCAGCGGTGACGTCACACTTACGGGGTCAATTGCATAGCAATTTTTCATAAATAGTTTGACCGCGCTATGAAATAATGAACAAAGTGTTGTGGCGGCTGACGCAGTCAAACGTGCGGGTACGCCTGCTATCGAGCTGCCACATTCGAGTGTCTGGCCACGCGCACTCTTCTTTCCGGAAATTCCACAGAAGTTGTCGCTCGCTGAGTATTGGCGACGTGACCGATCGAAAGCGTCGCAGGTGGTCGAGCCACTGCCACGATTGGCCGAATGCTGACTTTGACGTCAGCAAAGGATTTCTCATCGGCGGAAATAAGAGGAATGGAAGAACTTCGATTTTGACGGTGTTGGTAGTGTTGGTTTCAGAGCGCAATGATTTCAGACTTCCACGATGCTAATTACAAACACCATCGAACTTGTTGTTCACAGGGTAAGGACGTCACGAGAGGAAACCATAGTGAGGGCGCCACCCAAACATCTCGCTGCTAATACACCATTCCACCGTTTACAAATCAACAGCTCACCATGAATTCTCCCCGGCCCAGCACGCGCATGTTTGTCACTTCGAAAAACGAGCAAAGCACACGCCATACGCACGAACGCCAAAAATGACACCGGCTGCCGAACACGGGCTCATGGTGAGCTTCCACACTTGTTTTGCAACGTGCATTCCACAGCATCAAGATCGCCAGTCTTAGCAGCCTATTGTGAGCTCGTTCAGAGCACGCGCTCTAAACAGCGCCCTCAAATGTGGCGTCGAGTGAATACCCCCTATATGGTGACCTCATTGGCGTGCCATTTTCGGCGCATGCTGTATTTCACGTGCTTTGTTTGCCTTGCGAAACGACGAACGCTCGCGCGCTTTAGTCTGTGGCGATCGCGCGCTGTGCTGTCGATTTTCGTGGTACTATAATTGTCACCCTGTGATGTACCGCAGGAAAGGTTACAAGCGCGAGCTCCGCTCTAGGGCACATCTCGGCGCACAAGCTCTCGTGCATTAAGGCAGCTGCCAACGTTATGAGCTCGCGCTATAGCCTTTTCTGCGGTACAACAAGGTGAAACGTGAAGAACACTGTATGGTACCATGTTCTGGACTCCGAAGAATGTTGAAAACCTCAAACTGCGGTTTGAAGACGAAACTCGTGAAGTTTCCGTTTTTCAAACCACAGTCTCAGGTTTTCAATCCTATGTATGACTTACACCAGCTCGTCTGCACTTTAAGCGTTTTTTCATTGCCCTATAGGGCGTTTCTTTCGGAGTCCATGATTTCAAGCACACACTAGTTGCCTTCCGTCGTGCTTTGACTGCTCGCGCACGCTCGAAGCTCGCAAGGTGCCGAAGCGCTATCGGAGGGAAGCTCGCGATAGAAACGGAATAACTCAATAACTTTTCGGCATGCCGCTGAGGGCTTGCCGAAAACAAGATTCAACAACGGTTACGCACGCGGAGTGTAAGGGTGGCTTCCAGACCGTTAAGATTGTCGTTCTTATCAGGTGATAAGTGGGATATTGTTCTAAGCACTCCCGTGTTTGGATTTCGCAGGAGTGTTTCCTGGCTCGCGCAGTTGCAAGCGCGCGCTAGGCTGGACTGTGATCTAGTCATGTAGACTATAATCTATAATTTTTGTAAACAAGAAATTTTTGTACGTCAAACATGTGCGAAACCCGAGACGGTGGCTACAAGGATGGAACAAACACAAGCCATCTTGAGATTGTCCCCTCCTTGTAGCCTCCATCTTGGGTTTTAGAAATGTTTAACTTTAACCAGCTCACCTGCCTTATTACGTTATCTTTAGTACGTCGTCCAAGGCGCATATGTTCAAAATGAGCCTCCACTTTCAGCCGAGAACGATAAGCATAATGTTAAATAAGGTGGCCATCAGCACGAGCTTAGCGGCAAACCTATGACCGCCAGCGAATTCCCCCGTCCTACTTTTCCAGGTCGTTCGCGAATTCGCGCTGTCTCACGCACCTCTCATCTGAGGTGAGAACGTCTCCGGGACGGGCGACTTGGGAGCGACGGTGAACCGTACCCCCTCGGTCGTCTTCTCCGTATCAAGATATTTATACTGGCCAGGAGGCTTGTCACGATGGAGCTCTTTGCCCGTGAGAGCTCGCTTGTCCGGAGAGACGCCATTGCTAGTACCAGGATGGTTGTCCCGAGCAGAAGGCTTTTCGGGTTGAACTTCCGTGCCGCCGAGGATTTGCTTGCCTCGAAAGACGTCTTTGCTCGTGCCAGGATGCTTGTCCGGACCTGGATGCTTGCCCTGAGCGGGTTTTCCTAGTTGAAGCTCTGTGACGCCGAGGTTTCGCTTGTCCGGAAAGACGTCTTTAGGATGCTTGTCCGCACCGGGATGCTTGTCTTGAGCAGACTTCTCTAACTGAAGTTCTGTGCTTCTGAGGATTTGCATGTCTGTAGAGACGTTACTGCTCGTACCAGGGAACTTGTTTGCACTAGGACGTTTGTCCTGAGCAGAACGCTTCTCGGGCTTGAGATTTTTGCCGCTGAGGACACGCTTGTCCTGAGAACCGTCCCTGCTCGCACCAGGACGCTTGTTCGCACCAAGATGCTTGTCCTGAATGGAAGGCTTCTTGGGATTAATTTCTGTGTCGTTGAGAACTCGCTTGTCAGAAGAGACATCCTTGCTTCTAATAGGATGTTGGTCCGCGCTAGGATATTTGTCCTGAGTGGAATGTTTCTCGGGTTCGATTCCCGTATCGCTAAGAACTTGATTGTCTGGAAAGGCATATTTGCTCCTACTAGGACGCCTGTCCGAACCACGATTCTCGTCCTGAGCGGAAGGCTTGTAATGTCGGAGTTTTGTGTCGTCGAGGACTCGCTTGTTCGGGGAGACGTTTTGGACAAAAGCGGCATTGCCTGGTATGACTTGAGAAGCCGACAGCGCGCCCTGGCCGATTACTGTACCAGCTTCAATCTGATTGTCCTGACCGAGGCGGACGTCGGGATTGACAAGTTTGGAGAAGACGGTCAGCGAGTTCGAAGAAGGTGGTGTTCTTGGCAGGGTGGACGTGCCTGAAAATAGGTCTTTTGCCGATGTCTCCTGGATTGCGCGTCTCTTTCTGAGGGCCGCAGGATCGGTAGGAGGCACCGTTGGCGGTCCTCCAGAGACGGCAGAACCGTCGGCGGTCAGGGACTTGTCCGGAGGAGGGCCCGGTTTGTCGGGGCTTGCAGATTTGGGGTGCGCTGAAGCCATGGGGAAGCAGCTGTGCACGGTGAGTCGCTGAGTCGAGGATTGTGCGTTCGATCGCTTCCGGTTTGGTCCCGAATGGCCCTGGAGCTCCGATCGTTCGGTCGGCTTCCTCTTGTGCCTCGAGAAATATGGCTCGCGCTCGTAAGGCTCGCACGACGATGAGCTGCCATCTTCTTTCTCTTTCTCAACAAGTCAGTATCGCTGCTTCGAAAAATACAAACGGATGAATGTTCTTATTTCAGAGAGCTTTTGGCACTTGACCAAGGAGGGAATTGACCAATGGACGGCAGCGAAGGCTATTGCCAGTGTGCCTTTGTAGCACAAGAGCTTGTTTTGCGAGAGGGAGAGAACATACATCGGTCGCTTCAAAGCCACGATCTCGTGCCTGTGGAACGTTTAAAGTGGTTTCAACGCTGAATGCGATGGAAGTGGGGGTCCAGTGGGGGATCGGTGGCCGAGTGGGCTAGCGCGCACCAGCTCGGAGCACGTGGAACGAAAGCTCGCGCTGCAGAACCCAGGGATCCTGGCTTCAATCCCCACCCCTGCCCGTTTCGATCTGGATGGCATCGTACCGGCGTGCGGTCGTGTATCACTACTGCGTGGTGCACGTTAAAGACCCCAGGCTAGCGGTTGTACTGCACTGGCTAAATTGCTCATCTACAGCAGAGTGACTCGTCGCAACTTTAAAATGGCTGACCAGCGACTCGCTGTATAAATATCCACACAACCCCCCCCCCCCCCCCCCTTTTCACGTTTGGGGTTCGGTGACCAAAGAAATAATCCCAAACTTTGTGCCAAGACGAGTAACTCGTTTTCTCCCGTCGAGTTGACATTTTTTAGGTGAATGTAGATGAAGAGACGCCTAGCCCAGCGGTCTCCATCCATGTACCCGAGACGCGTGTAATTTTTCATCTTGCTTTGGGCCTCTCGCGCCTCAAATGAAGACCAGCCTGAGTCGCCTTCCACAAGCTCGTTCGCTACCCGTCCGTGGCACCCCAAGGTCTGACGTCCGACCGCCCTTTGGCGCCGTTCAAGGTATTCGCGGACCTCTCTGGGAACGCAGATGACGGCGTTTCTGTATGTCAGACCTGGCACAGCAACAGCCTTCCAAAGCTCTCGGGTGACAGCATAACGCTCGTAGCTCCAGAGGCTCCGCCTTCGCATTACATTACTCTTTGGTGCTGAAGATGTCTTGAGGCCTTCATGGTATTCGGCCAGATACTCCTCCGTTGTCTACAGCGTCACCTCGAGGTATCTGTAGTTGGCTTGCACAGGAATCGCTGTACCCTGCAGATTGAGCGATCTCAGGCTACCTTCTTCTCCAGAAAAAATTACTGTGGCTGACTTGTCGGTATTAAAGCGTAACCGGAGTTGGTTTGCTCTGTCTCACATACGACCAGCAATCGCCCCATGTCCTCCATACTGTCCGCCATCAGCACTAGATCGTCAGCATAGGCAAGTCCGGGTAATCGCCATGACACCACATCGCCATGTTGACGGTGCACCAGGGATAAACCGATGCCAGTGTCTTAAAGTGCCTTTTCTAAGGATGCTGTTACGATTGCCATTATATAATCGTTAGATTAGACTCACCCATGCTCCAGGCATGTTCAGATGTCGTAGCCTGTCGAGCAGCATGTAATGAGGGACACAGTCATAGGCTTTGGCAATATCCAAGAAACAGCATACTAGTGTTCGCTTCTCCGCTTGTGCAATCTCTATACATTGGGTCAGAACAAACAGATTGTCATCCAGCCGACGGCCAACCGAAAGCCGTTCTGCAGCTCTGTAAGCACGCCGGCTTCCTCAGACTATTGTGCGATGCGCCAGTTGATGATAGTCGCGAACAATTTGTAGGCCACTGCCGTGACGGTAAGTGGACGATAATCACGCAGAAGCTGCGTGTTGCCTCCTTTCTTTGGAATAAATGTAACTCGACCGTGCTTCCAGTCACTGGGAACATGGTCATCTCCGCAGCATCATACGACTGAAGAGGTGCGCCAATTGCTCCCGTGCGTCAGGGCCTAGGCCTTTCAATACTTTGGCAGATATTCCATCCAGGCCCGGTGCAGTGCTGCCATTTAACCACGCGTGCGCGGTCGACCAGTACTCGTCCGACTTCTGTTTGGCCGTCATTTGTTGATGTAGGCAGCGAACTATCCTTGACGTATGGACTCCCGGTTGGCATGTTGGCCGGCTCGTTGCCTTCCTGTGTCATGCCGAACAAGGTGGGAGAGGTTCGTCCAAGAGCTTCTTCACATTTTGTACCTCACCTTTGTTTTCGGCATCTATCAGGTGGGGAGTACTGTCTTTTCCGTCTAGAGTGCCAATATATCGCCAAAACTTCTCTCTAGCCTTTCTTCCACCTTTCCTGATATCTGCCATCTTTTTGCAGTCATGAGCTTGCCTTTTCCCTTCGACAATATCGTGGGTTTTCGCCTTGAGTGCCTGGTACTCCTCCCACAGTCGCAGTGTTTCTGGTGCTTTTCCAAGCGTCCTTAGCGCCCGGCGATGTTCGCGGTTAGCGTCCTGCCTACGTTGGATGGCCCTCCGGATTTCAGCGTCCCACCACGGGACAAGCCGTCTTTTCTCTGGTGTGCCTCTCAGTACCGAATGTGTAGAAATAGCCTGCTTGAGCTCACCGGCATATTCTTCATACGTGAGGGCATTTATACGGGTATTACTTTCTTCGAAGTCCCTACATACTACCTCGATATCGCAATCACGTAACTGAAAGGTTACTTCCCGATGTGGCCGGGTTCGGTTTCGTTGGATTGAACCAAAGTGAAGTATAATCATATTGTGGTCACTGCCCACACTCCACTCTCCATCTTCATCAACAAAGATTTTTTGAAGTCGACCTGCCAGCCTTTTTGAGGCTAGGGCGTAGTCGATACATGTCCTGCGCCTGGTGCGCTGCACATGTACCCTGCGCCTGGTGCCATCGCGCGGCGCACAATGGCACCACGCGTAGAAATGCGTCCTTCATGAGCACGTGGAGCACGAGACGCTCTCGTGCCCCGTGCACTGCCCGCCCACTCGCGCACAACGCTTCAAACGCTTCACGCCATGCCCCTTCGAGCAGAAATGCACCGGTATCTACCGGTATCCTGGCTACAGCGCCACTTTTTCGTCATAAAGCGGCTGCACGAGGAACTACCCAAGATTGCGGAGCGCTGGGGACACCTACCCCTATAGGGGGTATTCACTGGCCGCCATATTTGAGGTCACTGTTTAGTAGCGCATGCTCAGAACGAGCATCACATTAATAGGCTGCCAAGACCGGCAATCTTGATGGTGCGGAGGTGCACGTTGCAAAATAACTGCTGGAAGCTAGCCATCAGCATCTTGCTCAGCAATAGCGCACACAGATATGGCCGCCAGTGAGATACACCCTATAGCCACCGAAGTTCGATCAAACATTGAGGTTTTTTAATCGCAGTCAGGTTGGCCTCGACGATTTGCCTAGAATAACTCGTAATGTACAAATGTTGTGTTGTCTCTTTCTGCGTGTTCTTGTCGGATCCATTTCGTCTTTACACAGTTATTATCTACGACCAGCTCGTCTGCTATAATTAACTCTTATTTCAAAGCGAAATTCACCGACTCGACATTGACTGCAACGCTCATATTTATTGAAACATCCTGACGGCCTCGTGATACGAGGAGAGTCACACTCGACTAAAACACGACCAAATGCGCTCCCAGATACAAGAAAATAAAACATATTGCCTAAGATACGATCACGCTTCAACAATGCCGGTTGTTGTAGAACACGCTAGGGCGCTTCACCCATTGATTGCACCGAAAAAGACGCCATAAAACCTGGTTCAGACAGTGGCGTTGGTTCCGACCAGAGTGCCCGGAACGACAGCAACGACGAAGTCTTCGGGACAAGTGGTCACAGTACACAACGTGACAAACAATGGAAGATATAGCTTCGTGCAGCGATCATGAGTCACGATTGTCTCGCTGTTCCGGTCATTACTGTAATTTCGGTTGTCGAGAACGCAGCCGACGCTAATGCGTGTACCACCCTTAAAGGTTACAAACAACAAGTTTTCCTTAAACTTGGGGATGTTGGTCTAGCTGGGCTGAGCTTAAATACCTTGTTCACACATGCGCGTCCTCTGAATCGGACACGTCACATCATATGCTCGAGGTGTTCACGCACTCTTCGGAAGGTCATCGGGCCTCCTGTATCCTACGCACGCAACCCAGCAGTACGAGTAATGTCGAGCTTCCGGACGCAGATGACGAATGGCCGGTTCACGAGGAACTCGAGCTCGTGCGGCGCCGCCGGGTCCCCTGTCGCTGTAGTCGCGCGCGGCCGGCGTGACCGTCGGGCTGACGCCCTCGTGCACGGACAGCTCTAGCTTGTGCACGACCCAGGTGAGGCTGACCGGAGTGGCCGTGGTCACGGTGCGGAAGTTGGCCTCGTCCGTGAAGGCCTCGCGGATGCCGAGGTCCCGCAGCACCTCGCCCAGCTCCATCTCGAAGGCGGCCGTGAACTTGGGAAGCTCGAGTCGCACGCGACGACGCGTCCGGCTCACGGCCTCGAAGACCTGCTGCAGGACCTGCGTGGAGAGAGGGACGACGCTCGGGGTGTCACCCGATGCCAGACACGTACGCGTCACTGAAATCATGCAACGAAGTACCTTTACTCGTTGCTCACTCATAAAGTAACTTAGTGCGTTGCTCGTTACTATGCTTTGAAAGGAACGCACCTCAGCTTCAAAGTAACATGTTATTTTCGCGTTACCTTGAATATGTCGCTTCCGATATTTGTCGTCGTTAATTACTCCTCACTTTTTCACGGGTTTATTCAGGGATAATAGCTATTCTGGCGTAACTTGCGCGCCTCTTCTTAGGGCCCATCCAGCGTTTTCTCGACGTGCAAATTACAGGCGCAAGCTTGACTGACAACTAAGTTGGGTGCTCGTGCTGTTCTCCTCCAGAAGTAATTAAATACCGTTGCTCGTTACTTTACCATAAAGGAACGAAATACTTACCTTAAAAGGTAGGTCGTCACTTCGATTACGGAACAAAACAAAAAAAAAAGAAAGAGCTACGAGCAACCTGTTACTCGTAACGCGTTAAGTACAAGACTGCCCAATAGCAACTAGAAGACAAGGCCTGTGCATGACGTCATGGTTATTGGATCCCAAGCGGCAAACAGGCTGAAGCTCGACCAGTCACCGCAAATCGGAAGACGCGTCCGCCTTGATGGCGTCGCGCTCCCTGCGAGACTCTGCGAGACCCGCTGGCGGTGATGCTGATGTAAGCTAGGCGGCGCTGCGAAGGTCCACTACTGATGACGTAGCGGGGGGGGGGTTGTTACACAGGTTTTGTTTTCTAGTTGGTATTGGTTACCTATCTTTCAGATCACGTGGGAACACACCCAGTGAGAGAGCATATATCCAACGGGCCCTACATCTATCGGTGAATGTGTTTATGGTCGGATATGACGCCACAATATACGTATATGTGTTGACACAATGCATATTCTGGTTGGCTACCGGGTACGCTATAATATTAGGTTACAATATACCACCCGTCACTGTAACTATAACTATTTCACTATCGAACCGCTTTCCGTCCAGACGCAAGAACGACGTACGTGCTCCAACTGTTATAAATATAATTTAAAATTGGTCTGACAATCGAAGGGTTTTCTCCGTTCGACAGCCAAACATCCCTGTAACAGGGAACAGTTGCTATGGCGGAAATTATCAGCTTTCACAACGCTTAGAAACGCCGAATCACGATTTGTTGTTCGTGGGAGACCCCTGTTTTTGTCGGGGTGGACATATTCTTCGTTGAGTCGAACGTGCACCGTGGTCGGAGGCACGGTGTCCAAAGCCACCTGGTGCGTGCCGAAGTAACTTGGGCATATGGTCTCCGAGATTCTTCCACCAACCAAAGCATACGCGCCAAAAGCCGCAAGATCGTGAGCGGAAACATCAAATATACTCGGGAAGTAAAATGGCCGAAATTTCATCGCTACGAAGGCCGGTCCACACATTTGTGTTAGTTGCGTCCGCAGCAAACAAAACGACATCAACAAAGTCACCTGGACAAGTGTTCGGCGTCGCCGACATCAAGAACACGGCAAGCGATGGAACAGGTAACTTCGCTAAGCAGTCATGAGTCACGGTTGTTCCGGTGATTTGGTCGTTTCTGTCGTTTTGGTAGTGAATGCAACCATCGCAAATGTGTGAGCCAGCCCGTCGGTATATGAATTCTGCTCGAGTGAATAAATACTAAAGGGAAACCCTTATGCAGGAATTATTCCCATCTAGGAACTCATCACCTCTGAAGCGATGTTCTCACAGAGCTCGTTGAGCGACGTCTGCGGTAGGAGGATTGTGACGGAGAAACCGTCGCACATGAGCGGCAAGTCCACGGCACTCAGGGCGGGCTCCTGCAGGCAGGCGTAGCCGTACGTGGCCGTGTTGCACATGGTCGTCACCCAGGCCGCGCTTCCGTCGAAGGGCCTCCGCGTGGCTGTGGGCCTCTGGAAGCCGTGCTTCCACAGCGTGTTCAGGTAGGCCACGCTGAGCAGCACCATCCGCGTGGAGGCGTCCAGCGAGCAGCTTGCTGGAAGGACGCCCTCACTCCCGTCGCACACTCGGCCCACAGGTCGATAAGCCTGCGCTCCTCGCCGGGCCTCTGGGAGAAGTTGGCCTGGGACACCTGGGTGCGGTACACGCGCTCCCCAATCTTGCGGAAGGAGTCCGCGAGTGGCAGGGCGCTGGTCAGCAGGATCCGGTTGGCCATTCGGAAGACGTGGTGCTCTTCCTCCGGCGGCGGGCTGCCCGGCGACGGCAAGACCAGCAGTCGCCGCATGGACTTGTGGAACTGCGGAACCTTGGTGTGGAGCAGCGCTGGCCATCTCGCGCTCGGTGGACCGTTGGGCGCCGGCCATGGCCAGGGACACGACGGCCACGACGCCGAACGGGCAGACGAGCACGTTGTCGGCGGGCCGCTTGACGCTCAGGCGGCGCAGGAGGTGGCACCCCAGGACGCGCACCACCTCGGGCGCATCCTCCATTCAGCCGGTCGGCGGGGCGCTGGCTGACGCCGCTGAGGAACGGCCGGGGACCGCCATCTTGGGTTGCAGATAGGTTGGATTCGATTGGATTGTATTGGCCATTGAATTCATAAATAGTGAGCCAGAGTCACTGAATGTTCCAGAGTACCGAAACTCTCAAGCTTCATTTTAGAACTGAGTCTCGGCGCGGCAGTCGCGCTCCAACCAGAGCCGTGTATTGCGAGAGTTTGGCCATTCATTGGTTTGAATAGGCGAGCATTTCGTAGCCAACCACCGGCCGCGAAACAGACCCTAGCGGTGGTAGTGAGCTCTAAAAATGCGACTCGACTAGTTTAAGCCGTTTCACGCGTCGCTAGAGTAAGAAAGGTGTACCTCTTGGTGACAGAAAACAGGGCGCATGAGAGGTTTTCGTTACGTTCATATTCAGCGGTAGAATAATGAACTTGCGCTCCAATCCGATCATTGCTGCTGCGAGATTGAACGCTTCTGTAGACCCTTTCCGGAATTCAGCGGCATCTGGTAACTCAAATGGCAAATAAATTGTTAAATAAAAAATAGAATAAAAAAAATTAAAAATAAACATAAATAAAAATAAGATAGGGTCTGACGTCTGTCGACGTTTCGATAGTGGCACCGTCCCGAGAAAGACAGTGTCACTGTCGAAACGTCGACGAACGTCAGGCCTCTTTTTTTTTTAAATATTTTATTCTATTTTGAATTTAACAATTTATTTTTATAAGTTTTTGCATTTAACTTTGACTTTCATTGCGTAATTTTTAAGAGTATTCTCTGCGTATCTGGCGTTCTTGTGTCTAGCCTTGATCGTTCTTGTAAACTAATACAACTTTGTTTTCGACACTTTACTCTTATTTCTTGTGTGACTTTCTTCGCCATTAAATTAGATTCTTTATTTTTATCATCCCACGACTGATGTGTCAGCGCACCCTATATACTTTTGCCTCTCTCTCTAGAGATATATATCGAGAGAGAAAAAAAATAGGGAGATGATCGTCGTCTTCTATTTTCGCGCACAGCTGATTGGAAGCAACAGTGCGCCTAGATTCCAGTGTTTCTAACTGCTCGACCGTAATCACGGGGTTTCTGGGTCTCTTTGCCACACGAGCATCGAGGAGGTGAGCGTCGCCATACTTTTCTTAGCCTCACTGCCCGTTTTCTTTCTTTCTGCGCGCCAACTGACGCGTACGCATGAGAAATCAATTTGCGTCCAAAGTGTCCGCCATCAAATTGCGAACGCTCCACGTGGCTTGAGTTGCTCCCTCTCTTAAATATAGGATCTCCAAGAGCATGCTGATCATGATGTGATGTTTCTATACTACACGCAGCTGGACAGAGTGAGCGCCCTCTCTAAAAGCTTTTTTAAAGAATACAAGTGTTTTGACGAGCAGACCCTAGATGGCGCTTCAAAGGACGGGAGGCTAAAGGTGGCTAAAGTCCCTTCATCTTTCAAAAGTAGCGCATGATGCGTCGATGCACGAGGCGCGTGCAACGTGCAGCCTTTGGGAAGAAAATGGCGGCACAGCCCAGCACTCGAGCTAGATTTCAGACGCCGATGTTCTTCCCAGAAGTGGCGCGCAGCTTCGTGTCTTGAGCATTTCCACAACAATGAATGGCGCCACTTTTCCCACGATAGCTTTATTAAACAAACACAAGAGGGGCTTTATGGATGCGGATCGTGATCTCAGTATGTAGAGAACGGATATTTCGAGACATTTGTGGGGTGAAGGATGGCAATTTCAAGGCAAAGTATAACGAACTGTTTTTACTGAAATACACAGTTCAATCAAACCAAAGTGAACATAATAAAACGAACACATGGTGATAATATAAATCAACGTCAGTGATGTAAGGAATATTAAATGAATTGTAAAAACAATTGCACTGTAAGCAACGTGTGCTGATCGAGAATTACCTGTTTTGGACTAGAAATTACCGCGAATAAAAAGGTAACTTTGACTAGTTATTTCGAAAGCAGTTTACAGGCTTTCTTGATCATCTCATTTACGCCAAGTGCATACACATAAAGATGCAGCCGCCTGCGTTCACGGCAAAGAATATCCAAGACGTCCTCCACTTGAGCTTCAATGTCGCGTGAGTGAGTGAAAGCGATGTTTATTATATATATTGGAAAAATCGACTCGTTGCTTGTGCATTTAGTGTGCACATGTCACTGTCGCTAGGGAAGGATTGGGTGGGAAGGAAAGGATAGAAAGAGAGAGGATTAGGTTTGGGAGGGCGAGTGCAGGATGTCCTGGCTCGTCACCGGCATGTCGAGTCGTAGGACGACCCAAGCCTCAGGACGCAAAGCCTGTCGAAGTTTGATGTGGAGTCGTCTTAGGGCGAATAGCTAAATATATATCTTCAAGCTGCAGTGGCTGGTAGCTGTGCTCCAGGGCTAATATCGGCACGAAAGTTCCGTTTAAGGAATGACGTTTTTCGTCTTGGTAGAACAAGGTGTGTCCGAAATGCAGGTTTAGTAATCAAGAGCTGGAGCGGTAGATTGGGTAGTCGTGCCTTGTTCTGGTGTGTTGAACTGGAGGTGGTCTCCTAAAGAATATCCAGGAGAGCCGTGTCCTTCAGGTAAGTTATTAGTTTTTTTAGTGCCATGTCTGCCACAGCTCGCGTTGCCCGTGGATGTAGTAGTTCCTCCAGGCTAGCGCTAGAGAGTCCGAGGCGGGGAGTAGGCGTTCGCTCGTCATTGTAGTCGGTGCAGTGTAGGAGGACATGCTCGGCGTCGGCAGTTTCCTGGCAGGTTAGGCAATTGGGGTCGAGATCAGGCCTGAAGCGGCCTCATCCACGCTGGTGAAAGCGCTTCCGGTCCGCAAACGGTGGAGCACTGCGGCAGTGTAGCGGTCCAACCCTCGTGGGATACGGGCTGAGAACGTGCCTTCCGCCACTCAATGTCGCGGTGAACATTCAAAAGCGCAAGACCGAGCAGTCGCTCATTCGAACTGGACGCTCTCACGTGATGTTTTCAACCACCCTAGTGAAGAGAACGAGCGCTCAGCTTCCACTGCTGTTACGGGCATAATCGCTAGGATATTGAGGAGACGATAGACGTTTGGGAATATGGCCTCCGGACAGAGGGCGACCGCCTGTAGCGCCGACATGATGGTCGTTTCACGTTTCTCCCTCTTGCACTGGACGCCTAAATTTTTTTTTTATATTTTTGGCGAAGTTTCTTTATTTTGGGAAGCTTTTTCCCCATCGAGTCGCTCACGGATGCGATGAAGTTCGTCTTGCTTTCTGCTTTGCATGTCGAGGTGGCATCCGATGCAATTCGTTATTAGATTAATCTCCTCGTTGCACGGAACATCAGAAACTCCGAAGAGACAGCCTTCATATTCTCACTACGCATTGGCGCAAGGGTAGTCAAGTTCCTTTCCACGTTCGACCCGTGGTTTGCGTGTTTGTGTGTCATGTCATTTCTCCGAATGACTGAATGACGAGTTCGGACTGATGACTTCTCATGACCCCGAGGATAATCTGCTGCTGCCTTTGGACCACGCTGCAAGATAAAGCGGCCTAGCAAAGAGAAGACTCTGTTTTCTTCGGCATGTGGTCTCTGTAGCACGAATTTTTTTAAACCTTTAATAGAAAATAGATTTTGGCTTTGTGATTGTTCAGAATTATCTTCGCCTTATATACGGGCCTCTAGTGTTTGTGTGGTCGGTTGCTCTAATTTTCCAGCGTCAAGTTTTTCTCTTTTTTTGTGACAGTATAGCTATCTTTGAGTTTTGTCTGGCCTTCACGCGTTGGTAATGCAGTGCTACATCAAAAAAACGGAGGAATTTGTGTGCTGTGAGGAATCTTTTAAAGTTGGTGTGCCGCAACTATGACGACAGTAGAACAATGAGCCACCACGCACGTATTTCTGTAAATGAATCCTGCTCCGTTTTTGAAAAAATTGCAATGCAGCTTTTACCTGTTTTATTTCAAAAGACCCCTAAAAAAACGTGTTTTTTTTTCACAGTTCGGTTGGGACACGCGTGTTTTCGCGTGTCAAAAAAAATATTTTATGATAATTTTTCTTTTTTTTAGAGCGATATTGATGGCGTGAGATGTGATTTAGTCGGTGTGATCACCTCCTTTCCACTCGTTTTCTCTCTCGGAATTTCAGGCGCGTGGAGGAGAGGTGGATCGGCTAGTTTCAACTTTCACGCTGAGGTGGAAATAGCGAATGACCATTCTATGACGTCATGGACTTTGCGCGCAGAATTTCAAATAAACTCTTGCCGTCAATATTGCTCTAAAATTATTATTATTTTTTTCGCGTAGGTTTCATTTTTTGGCACGCGTGTCCCAAACGGACTGTTAAAAATTTTTTTTTTTCTTTATGGGCTTCTTAACAAGCGCCTCCCTCATCGTCCGTACCGCCGAGCTCACCCTGCGTAATTTGGGGGGGAAGGGGGGGCGGAATGTTTGTTTGTTTGTTTTTTATACACTTTATTTAAGACATAATCGGTACAGAGATGTCTCAGGGGACATGCCACCCTTTTGGCAGCAGCGGTAGCAAAAACACGAAAACAAATGAGAAGTGATACAATTTCACTCCAAACTGAAAATCTATACAAAACAAAACAAATACATCACAAAACAACATAACGTGTAAGGACAATTTCTAGTTATCATCCTATGCATTTTGCTTAAAACAGATCCGGTTTTTATTCCCCTGTGAGTAAATGTTCTTTTACAATATTTTTATATTGATAGAGTGATCGTACGCAATCCAATGAAGCTAAAATATACGGGTACTGGTTTAAATGGTCTGGTATCAGAAAACTCAACCTCTGGTCTCCATAATTCGTTCGCGAACGCGATTTTATTAATAAATGTCGCCTTAAATTACACGGGCTATCTTTCGCGTGGTGCTTAGCATGGAACACCTCAACTTATCGATCTGAAATTGCCGCCATATTTCAAGTGATAGTTTGTATTTATGTAGATTTCTTACGTTGAGTATTTGATATGTCCTAAAATATGGTGTGGCACTTTTAAGAAGTTGTATGTTACCAATTGCTCGCAATGCTCGCTTTTGTATGGATACAATATTGTCTAGATTTGTTTGGGATGTCGTTGACCACACTAAAAGGCAGTAGTTTATGCGGGATTGCACAAGGGCGAAATAAATTTGACGTTTCACTTTTGTTGGAAGATAATATCTTAATCTATTTAAGACACCAACGGCTCGACAAAGACTTGTTCTTAAAGAATCGATATGTGCATGGTGTCCATGATAGGCTTTTATGGAATAAAACCCCTAAGAATCGAATGGTTGAAGATGGTTGAATATAATGGTCCTGGAATTTTAATTGCAAATTGGAAGGTGGTATCATTCCTTTTGGTCTAAACAGTAAGTACTTTGTTTTTCTATGTTTAAATAAAATTTATTAGATCTAAGCCAATCAGTCAATCAATTTTATTTCACTCTCCATCTGAGAGGGAAAGGCAGGAGAAAAAAAGCAGCATGTCGCTACTTTAAAGTCTAATCCCCGCAACCACTGTTTTGCCTTTCTAAAGAGGTCGTCGATGTCCGAGCAAGAAAAGAAAATATTTGTGTGATCTGCATATAGGACTATATTTGAACTGCCATGTATATTTACAATGTCGTTAATATATAACAAAATAATATAGAACCAAGAATACAACCCTGAGGAACCCCATACTTTATGTACTGAACGTCTGACTTTACTCCATTTACTACTGTATATTGCGTTCTTGTAGTGAGGTAACGTTTAAACAGTGATAAGGAAATGCCGCGTGTTCCGCAAAACGGAAGTTTCTGAAAAAGTATGTCATGCTGGACGCAATCAAAAGCCTTCTAGAGATCTAGAAATATACCAAGCGTGTATATTTTTTGTTCTATGTTCTCGAGAATTCGTTCTTTCATTCCAAGAAGTGCAACTTCTGGCAATTTATTCTTCTAAAAACCAAATTGTTCTTTTACTAAAATGTTGTTGAAAGTCAAAAACTTAACAAGCCTTTTATTTATAATATGTTCGGCTATCTTTGCAAAGACTGAAAGTACAGAAATAGGTCTATAGTTGTTTGAGTCACTAAGTGGGCCACGTTTTGTGTATAACCGTCGCACGCGCATGCTTCATTTTGACACCCCGTAGATAACATGAGGTTACAAACGTTGAGCGAGTGGAACACTGATTGTGTCGCAAACGGCTTTTAACGGTTTTGGTTTAATGTCGTCTGCCCCGGACGCGCAATCATTTTTAATGCTAGAATTAACTCCATCATTCCACATTGGTCTGTCGGATATAGAAAGAAGTAATTAAGACAGTTTGTCGAAATCAACCGCTCGCATGGTATTTCTACGCAGTTATCGTAAAGCGAGCACCAACAGCCCCGAAATGCAGCATTGAATCTAGATTTGTTATCTCGTTCATCCGTCAGCAGCCTCATTGTAAAATTGAACTTTTCTTGCCGAGGTATTTTTAGAAATGATCTCGTTTACTGTTTGCCATATCATGCGGGGATCTCCCATAACCTCTGAAAATTTGTTCATATAAGATTCGCATTTTGCTTTTTTAATATCAGAGTTTAGTTTATTTTGACTTTCTTAAATATGCAAAGGTCACTTTCGCTTCTCGTTTTTTAGAAATATTTGAAATAGCTTGTTGTGGTTTTTAATTCTTGTATATAATTCATGAGATATCCATGGTTTTCGAGTTTTTCTTATGCTGCTTTTACGTGTCTTTCGGGAAGAGAGGTGTTATACGCGGACACAAAGCAGGATGAAAAACGTCATAGGCTCTGGTTTGCATTATTCTTCTCGAAACACTATCCCACTCTAGGCAGGAAGTAAGATCCTTGAAATTCTGAATATTTCGTTCCGAATAGTCTCTAACCGGCTTTTTTCTTTATTCTTGCGCAGCTGGTTAACAGGCATTAGACAGCTTATTGGCAAATGATCACTAATAGCGCACGTTAATAAACCTGATCTCAAATTATCAATAGGAAGATTTGTAATACAGAGGTCAAGGGTCGTCTCAGAAGTCGAGGTGAATTCTAGTTGGTAAGGCTATTGTGTTTGTGCAACCATAAGATTCAAATACCTCTGAAAACGCAAATATGATACATTGTCCGCGGAAGCATTTATGTTACAATCACCAAGGAGAACAACCTGGTAACTTCAGTTCTATGCTCTGTTCAAGCAGCGTTTCTGAGAAGTGCAGAAAATCATTTACGAATCCAGATGGAGCTCGACGGTACAAGAGAGCGAACAAAATATCGCAGCACATTGAATCGGAAATGCACTCAACGTTGTCGTCTCATAATTTTGTATTCAGGAACTATTTTGTATGATAGCTCTGTTAGTAAGTTGTTAAACCCCCCCCCCACACCAAAAAAAAAAAAATCCTGGCTACGTTATTGTTTACAACCGAAATAATCTAATAACATTGGGCAAATCCAGCCGTGACGTCACGGTTGGAAACCGTAAGAGGGTGCCACCCCAACATCTCTGTGCTAATAAGCGATTGCAAGCGATGCCACTGGCCGCCGCCATGTTCCTGCTCGTGCGGACAGTCCGTGCACTTTCAAGCTCGCCACGTACTTGCACTCATGGTGCCACCATTGGGGCGCCATTCTTGCAATTGTCTATACTCCGTTCTGTATGTAAAGGGGCCCTGCAATACTATTTCAGCGTCTACCTTTTTTGCGGTTTCCGCATCTCCTGGGGTTCGGGCATGCCAGCTGGCACGAAGAGAGTAACTGAGTATCAGTGCGTCATATTTTAACCGGACGACGCGGAAACCTCCTCCACCTATGAGGGCGACCCGCGGTGCCGAAGCGCGCAATATGTTACGACATCGTGACGTTTTTGGTAATGGCCTTACTACCAATCAAGAGCCGCTAGGAGATTTTTTGGTCTGCGCTGCGCAATATAAGTGGCGCGAACTCCGGTGGCGTAGTAACGGGGGGTCAGCCGTGGGGTCCTGGGGTGCCAGGAGCCTCAGTCACGAGGGGGGTGCTCACCTATGGCGGCACCCCCCCCCCCGGCTTGACTGGTTCGTAAGTGGCAAAGAATGTGTAGACGCATGAGGTCACCACTCTCTCCATCACGAACGTGTCTGGTGCAGAGTCGCAAAACCGGCCGGCCTCCGCAGTGCCGTCGCGCACTCGGCGGAAAAACAGGCGCGGAAAGTGCGGGCACCGAGAAAGAGCTGAAGCCCGCGCATCGCCGCAGCCAACGCCACCCAGGTCTACGACCAAGTCCAGCAACACGACGCTGGCTCGCGCACGACCACGGCCGGACTCGCGCCGAGACAGCAAGAGAAGGCGCAGACGAAGAAGAAAGAAATCAAGCACGAAGGGAGTCGCGGGGAGGGGGTAAACCTGTTGCGTTAACTGGGCAAACTCCTCAACGTGTCGTCTCCCTCACCCCGGACCCTCACCCATGGCTCGTCCACCCGTGCACGGCACCGCACCACGCGCCGAGGGGGAAGCGCCGAGAGGAGGTGCTGGGCGAAAGGCTTCGTCAGCCCGCTCCCTCGCTCTCTGACCTCGCCGCAAGTTCTAGAAGCGCGTCGCTCGCCGGGGAGGCGGTCGCTAATGTAGTGCCCTGGCAAAGGAATTCGTAACGTTGTGACGGCGACGGTGTTTCTGCTGCCGCCAGCGTGCCGCGACTGGAGACCGCTTCGAGCTCTCCGGAAATCTGCTTCGACGGACTGGCTGCAGCGCCGCAGTGTACCGTATGCCAACTGACTGTTTGGATTGCATTACTTTCCATTTTAGGCGCGTGCGGCTTTAGAGGCTCGTTTTAGCGACAACATCTTACCGAATTGCCTCGAAACTCTGTTCACAGAAATGCAGGCCGCCAGCGCTGCTGCTTGCGGTCTCGGGGAGCCGGGAGCGGAGGGGGGGGGGGTGACAAAATACCTAATGGCCCCGGGTGCCAGATGGCCCAGCTACGCCACTGCGCGAACCGTTTTCAATTATTTAAGAGAAAGTAGCTTGTTATGCATTATTTTAGATCAGAAAAGAAACAAATGTGCAGTTCATAAAGCACAGGAAACAAGAAAATGACCCGTCGACATACCCGCCACCAAGCAGTGGAAAAGGCGAGCGAATACCAGAAAGGGGCAGTGGAATCAGGCACCGACGAGCGGCGAGCGTAGAAAGGTCCCGGATGTACGCGGCGGCGCTGGGTGGTATACCGGCGCAAGTATCCGACCGGTTCTGAGCGTTCCGATGGGCCATGGCCTTCGGCGCAGGTTTGACTTGCGGTTTGGCCGTTTGGCGGGTATTGGCAGCGCGAAGTGGCCCCCGTTCCGAACTGATCTTTTACCCGTGTCTGCTGTCGTTTGTGGCCGATGCGAAGTGTCACGCCGAATTAGTGTTTAATCGCGCAGCAAATGCATTGTGAGCCGCCCTGGCCGCCCGCTTCATCCAGCCTATCCAGAACATGCTTTAGTGGCGCCCTCTCGACCCGTGGGCTGGAGTGCGGCAGCCGTGAGCGCTCGCTGAGCTCACTAACCCCTCCTCTATCCAGTTCGACGACCGTCGCGAAGGAGTTATTTTCGCTTGTTTTTGTGTCTTAGTTTGCCTATAACTCTTTTAAAATAAAGCGAAATTCGAGAAAAGAAAAGTTTCATTAAATTACACGTTCATTGCGCTCAGGTTCGGTGCAAATTAGAAACCAGTCAAAAAGTCGTTGCAGGGCCCCTTTAATCGCTGTCAAAGCTGCTGGCACGAGCATGCGGCTTGATGTCGCGGATCATTTGCACGCGGTCTCGCGCAAGCGAAACCATAGACGAAGCCACGCGCTCGCGGCAGTAGCTTTGACAAAGTTGCGGAGTACTGGCGGCGTGCGGGAACTACAAGAGGCGCTTCTCTCGCTATCATCATCATCGTTTGTGACGTCACGGGTAGGACAGACTGGGACAGACAGACCGCTCAGATCTTGGATCCCACGACTCGTCCGCTCGCTTTATGTGTTGTTTGGTAAACGCGCGGCAAAGTCTGTTTCAAGCTTTCTGTTTGTTTGGTGAATAATATTTTTGTAGGACATTTTACCAAAGCTTGAAACCGTGGTACGCGTAGTCGTGCTAACAAACACTTTTGGCGCTGAGGTGTTGAAGCGCTCAGATGGTGGTGTGCTGTTGTCTACCCCAGTTCAAAAGGCTGGATGATAAAAATAGAATATCCAGCGCTTTACCCCACTGCAAAGTCTACCACGGCGAATGGAGAGTATTTTTATTATGATTCGGACAAAATAAAACTGACAAAGAAATGCCGCGCCAAATTATTAGAAAAGCGAAATTCGGAGAAACTTCTCGCATGTGCATTAAACACTTCAGTGAAAGCGACTCCGTCTCTCCTGTTGGTTCCAATGTGTTATATGTGTGCTGTTTTCTTATTAGTTCCAAATTGATCTCTTTTGAATCTTGTAAACCAGTAAACAAACATTTCCTCAAAATAACTGGCAGTAACAAGCGGTGGCTGGCTTCCGGAGTCGTTTTGATTAAAACCCTCCCTATTCACCCAGTCGATCCTGAAACGTGCGAGACACCGCTGATCGGACTTGAATCCAGTAATAAAAGGGTAATAACCATTTGCTATATTACCTAAGCATCATAGGGGAATGAAGTCAGCGCCACACGCGCACGCCTTCCTGAAAGTTCAGTAAATAACCAAAAATAAAGTTGACGAACGCGCAGTGCAATCTGCATATTTGGCGGTATTTGTTTTGGAAAATTTACTACTGCTGAGGCCAGCACGTGCGGCGCGTGGAACACCAATCACTGCATTCTCTTGATGCTGGCAGTAAGCCATAGGTCTATTTGAGTCGTTGGTACGTCACCAATATTAACAGCGCACAAAACGTCTTCCGCCGACGTTTTGTACGCGTTAATGTTAGTGAATCTAGTAAGTCGGTGACACGTCAGCGTCCCAAATAATAAGGTATATACATGATATGAAATACTACTGTTTGTTTGTTTAAATTGGCGGACCCAAATGCGCATAAGGCGTGATGCGCTTCTCAGCGAGCGACTTTAAATTTGAAAACAATTCCTAGTAAACATTGGAGAGAACAAATTAATCGATCGCCTGAATTTGCCGAGCCAAGTAGGACAATAGACC
>JAZHYW010008810.1:0-62229 GCA_037355805.1 Ixodes ricinus | reverse complement strand
CATGAAATGTTTCCCAAAAAATACAGCATTATCAAAGCCAAGTGCTAATCACTGGCTGTGTGACAAAGTGCAATATTCAAAACGACTGAAAAATTGTGTCGTGACAGGAGGAGCACCTTTCAAAGAAGTACTGGCCTACACTACCTTGTTTTGAATTTCAGAGTATGTGGACCGGCTACATGAGGAAGTCCTGGAACGCTGCAAGACATATCCTACTTTCAAAGAGGCACTTGCCGAAAAGTCTCCAAAAGTTCCTCCGGCCTTTGTGAGCCCAGGACCGAGGCCATCTAAGGAAGAACTGGTATCTGCACACAGAAGAAGGTTCGCCAAGCCGTCCCTTGAGGGAGACGGCTAGACAAGGATGAACATGTCTCTAAGTGCTTATGTAGAGTGCGGTTTGGACAAAAGTGGAGCTTTCTGCCAAGCCATGAAAATCGTCTACATGGAGCAATGAGCACTCTTTTCCAAAGTTCATTCAGCTGATAAATTTATTCACTCATACAAAGCTTCTTTACAAATGTTCTGATACTTACAAGTTAGTAGCGGGGATACTTGAAACCGGTTGTGGTTTCAGAAGGGAATTCTTCCTTATTCTGCAGACTGCACATGCCGGCAGGATCATCCGGTTCCCTTTTCCAAGTCGTCTCCATAACCAGCGGACGAAAACTCTGTATGCAGTGTAGCGATAGCGTCTGCAGTAAAAGAAGCCGTTGTAGTGAAGACACACTTGAAATAAACAAAGAAAGGTTTCAGTTATTTTAGTCGCATTATACAGACAGAAAATCAAAATGAATGTTCAAATTGCAGTGTCCCTAGATTTTTATGTTTTTAATTGAGCACTATGACTGATTCTTAGAATACTTGGTCCCCAACAACTAAAGCTTTCAGCTCTCAGCTGTGCTGCGACCCCCTTGCAGACCTCTCACAGAGAGCACAATATGCAAGTGTTGCACATGCCAATCTTCAACTGAGTGAGATTTGCTTGCTATGAAGTGCACACATTGCAGGACATGAAGCCTACTCTGAATGGTGTGGAATTGAATCTGTTGCATGTCTCCACATTGACTTGGCTTAGAATATTAGTTTTACACCGACCAAACATTGTCACGGATGGAAAAAGGCTCGAGAAATGTAAACTGAAAATAAAGGTTTAATCGGCGAACTTGTGCCAGTAAACCAAATAGAGAATGAGCGTCGGGATAGCAGAAAAGCAGGTGGTGATCCGGCGGCGTAACAGCAAGTGAGAGTGTTTGGGGTGAGAATAAACAGGCACTTTCAAGAACAAGAATGCAGGACAAAATGATAAGTTACATCCCGCGTCAGATTAAACGCGAATCCTCTAAAGTCCGTGGCTTTCCTAAATTTGATTAGATGGTACAATATGGGAAGACAGCCATGGCACGTGTTTTACCTGTGAATATCGTCGTGCATAGGATACCCCAGCCCCCTCAGCTCGAAGTAGAGCAGACGGAGAACAGAGATGTTGAGGCACAGCATGCTGAACTCCGGGTGCTCAGTGATGCACCCGGCTGGCTGGACCCGGGTCAGCACCGTGCCCATCTCACGGCAGCAAATGCACTCCCCCTCAGTGCCATTCTCGAGAATACCGCAGTTGTTGCAGCTGCACCTAAAAATGACAGCAAGACTGCTGAGATCGCAATGGTCGTCAACCTCATGTGAGACACTCATCAAAAGAAGCAACGGTCATCAAAAGAAGTGAGCTGTAGTCTTTTGAAATAAAATTGGAACTAATACAAAAACAAGCGAGCAGTGGTGTTTTAAAAAAAGCTATGCAAATAATACCAAAAGAAGCAAGCAGTAGTGTTTCAAAAGAATTTAATGCACCGTGGAAGGAACTTTGGAAATCGGATACAATTCACAAATAACGCACCTCGTGTCTTTTTTACAGTCGAAAAAGGGCAGGCTCCATCCAAAACGTAGCGTAAATTAACGCGTCTACCGCTGTTCGCAATTTTCTCGGCTTATCATGTGATTTGGTGACGCATGGAAATAGTATAGATTCAATAACAAACATATCTTTATTGCACCCACGAGGGTTGCGGCACCACAGAAAGGCTATTGACCTCTACCTGAGGCCTGTGGTGCCGCAACAACGCTGCCTACACCATAGTAGTTTTACTCTTTATTTTTGGTGTGGGTGTTTACAGATTCACCCGGCCAGGCCTTCCTGCTGTAATAACGATTCTCTTCGACCAAATAAATGCAAGGAAGGGAAATTAAATTTATCATTTCGCAGCTACCAATAAATAGAAATAACCACTTGCCTTGCAGAATGACAGCACGCACAAGCCATGTGTAGTATCAACATTGCAAGACGGAAGTACGAGTGGCTGGCACATGCACTTGGTTTGATTAGCCTGATAATCGTGACAGCGTAAAGAAAGCCAATTATGAAGCAGCGGCAGCGGACAAAATAGAAGCGTGCCTTAAAAACGATTACAATACGCTCTTCAAAGGGGACACCCGGTGAAGTCAGCAAGCGATACTCAACCATGAAATATGTGGCACGTTGTTACAGCCTTACCATTCCGTGTTCCCGTAACGGCATTGCGGCGGCGTCGGCGAGTGGGGCAGGGAGTCGCTCTGAGGCGGCGACCGAGGAGTCGGTGGTAGGTCTGGGGCGCCCTCGTAAAGCGCCAATCCAGAGTTCTGCGTCCTTAGCAGCATCTCCCGTTCAGTCGGCGTGAGGTCGCTGAACGGGAGCTCAAACTCGTTTGCGAGCGCGGCGTTGTCGGCCATTTCTTCCAGGTTTTCTTCACAGACCGCCGTGTACTATAGCCAACCACGGGAACCACTCTGAGCGATCACTAAATCCTACCGATACCGACAGTGCTCCCTGACGTCACTTCTCTTTCCAGGGGCGAAAAAGGAAAGAAATATGAATGTTGGTTTCGGTTTCGCAAATTTATTTGAAGATACAGAAATAAGAGTCACAGAGTTCTAGAAAAAATTGAGTGGCATGCCAGGACCCCAATGCTTCTGAAAACACCTTCTTTTAAAACAAAATTAAATCTACCCCCCCACTCGGCCCGTCTTGTGTCACCATGGTAAAAGCGCAGAAGCCCATTGCATTGCCCTTCTTCTGCTCTATCTCTCCCTGTGCGGTATGGAAGAAATGTAACGAGTATAGTTACCTGTAATTCATTATTCAAAACGTTGTGGAAATACATTACAAATTACATTTTCGGACAAGTAATTACAAAATCAATTACAAAACAAATACTGGATTACAAGTAATCCCGTTACTTGTAACGAACGACTTCCATGTCTGGTCACAAGTCTCCGTCGACGATAAACTGACATTTCCACATACCATCCTCACTCAATCAGACGGGGCCCCAGCGATTTAGTCCTTAGTGTGCCACAAGGCAATTGAGACTGATGGCAGGCAGATGTCATGCTGCGACTGCAAGGTGATTACCATCTGGGGCAGTCTTGCTATGGCATTGCCGAGAAAACATTCAGAACCATGAGCCAGGCCAAGAACAAAAAATGGAGATGATGAGTGTGCTTTGGGAAAGACAGCCAGTCGGGATGGGTTCACGGATGATGGACGGATCTCAGGACGTGGTGTCGCTGTTGGCGCAGTCGGCTGCCGTTAATGAGATGTAAGGTAAACTGCTTTTTTCGGAAAAGTAGGTTCGATTCATTTTCCCTCTTTCTGCAAAACCTAATGAGCCCTAGCGTAAAAGCCAGTGGTAGAGAGCTTCAATCAATCTTTATGTTACACATCTTTATGCTCCAATCAATCTTTATGTTACACATCAATCGATCTTTATCACCAAGCAATATTTATGTTACACATCTTTGCACATCTAAAATCAATCTTTATGTTACACATTACCATTGTTACTGAATTCGCTTGATAATTAAAAATGAAAAAACAAGTGTTTCATATTCCATACAGTTTATATATCTAGATCTATAGTTTTCACCTTGTATATCTTTGCGTACATTAATTGCTTTAATGTGTAGTAAGTGATGCTGATGTTGCGTAACTCGTTTGTTATTGTACATTGTTACCAGTGCTGTTGCAAATTTTTCGCTTGTTTTTACATTGCAATAGGAATATGCATACGTAGAAGGGGCTCAGACCCAGTCAAGCCGCACCTTGCGGCTTCTTGTCTGAGCTCCATACATCATTTGTTTAATTACTTTGTACTTGCTGATGTTAAATAAACTTTGATTTGATTTGATTTGGTTACTGCACTCTACGGATTTCTTCGCTGACTGCGACCGTATTCTGAAGACAAAAACGGCTAATGAGCAAGGTGAAAAAGCTCTCCAAGAGGAACTGTCCCAGCTCTAGTAAACCCTACAGCTGTAGGCCTCGAGAATTCGGAAATCCGAGGCACTCTAAACGACAACGAGCATCATTGTCGCCTTCCAAACCTTGGAGTGTACAGACTTTCTGCCTCATCGAGGGAAGACCTGATGTCCGTTGCAGCTAAGCTAGCCTATAAGCTTAAGATTCCCCACTTTTACAGAGCTTGATGCCCTGCGATCACCCCTTGCCTGACAAACGCGATGATATCCTTCAGTTTCTCATCATATTTTCATGTGTCAGCATAAAGAAATCCTAGATGGCGGTGCGTGGAACACTTCATCCGGTGGGTCAAGAAAGTTTTTTTCGTAAATTACTCGAGATTATACTAGAATGGTAACATGACCCCACGCGAACAGGGAGCTGTTTTGACGGTCGAGACGGAATGGCAAAGAGCACAGGTATAAGTTTGTCTGGGTAACGGAGCGAACATTTACGCAAGGAGGGCCGAGGATTGTTTTCCTGCTCCGGATCAACAATTATTCCAGACCTCCAGAGGTTGTCTAAACCTATGACATAATTTGGGCTGTTGTTTCGGGTTTTTCATCTCTTGGTAACTTCTTTAAAAACTACCATGGCATTATTTTTCATTTGAGTACACATATAAATCAGGAGAATGGGTAACGCATTGGACATAACTCAGACTATTTCCAGATATAATGCGTCTTCAGTAGATGTGTTTTTCCTAACATCAATTAACATCCCTTTGCGAGATAATTTTCTTCTATGCTATAGTGGTACATTTATTACTCAAGGAATGGGCCATGGTGGTGGTATTACAGTTTTGCAGCGACAGCTGTCAATAGAAATCTTCCAAGGAAATTACATGGTCGTCCTTCACAAAAACACCTGGTGACATTGTCAACCAAATGATCGCTACCATTCGCCGCTGCCTTCTCCGAGTTTATAAAATGGAAACGTTTCCGTACGTCGAACCGGATGCGAACTTGCGATCTATGGATGACAGAAACTTATCCCCCCGAGTCAATCGCTCTACCATCTGAGTTACAAGACTAGTTCAACTGAATTGAAGTCGATATGCACTTCTATTTCATTCTACCTTCAATACGCGAAGAAAGTGAGGAGAGGAGGAGACGAGAGCGTGCGAAGACATCAGAACGCCGAGCTCTGGTTCAAATGATTCGTGGGTGAGACCTAAACCTATTTGCCTTTCTCACCACTGCACTCATCAAACGAGTCTCGATACTGCTAGAGACCAAACGCCTGACGCCGAGTGCAGTGGAGACAAAGGCCACCAGCTTTGGGGCTGCAAACTTTTTATTCCAACCAGAGCTTGGCGCTCTGATGTTTCTCGCGCGCTCTCGTCTCCTCCTAGCTTCTTTAGTTTCTCGGCGCATAACGCCGTGGTGTCTCGTGAACCTTAAAGGGGCACTGCAATGAAAAAAAAACACTATTGAAAGCTTCATTGGGACACGTATTTTGTAGAATACTTTGGCCAGGAAAGAAATTTCCAACGATCTTTATGCCGTTAGACGCAACATAGGTGGAGGTCCCGGTCCGCTCTAGGGCCCTCCAGAAGACCAACGGCCACGCCCAGTAATACTGAACTGACTTCGCTGCTCGACTAAACACTCTAATATGTCTAGTGTCTCCCGTTCGCGACATTCGGTGCGTCTAGTCTGGTGTCCGGCAAGGCCTGTTAGTTGTGCAAGCAGACGCGCGGCGTACTCCAGCATTGACTGTTATTCCACCATCGTATTGTCGTCTTGCAATGCCCAGACGCGGGACGCAAAAGCTGGGCGTCGGCGTCCAGTTTTTCGTCTTCGTCCGTCCTGCTAATCCTCCTTCGTCTACAAAACGTTTGTAACATTGGCAAGACGCGACAAAGAAGCGGCGCTCTAGTGTTCCATCATGCACGAGCCACGAGTCCATATAATTATGCAGTTTGTCCAGCTTTTCTGGTATTATTATTTGCATTGCCTCCGCGAGCAAAGTAGGTGTTCGTCATGGTGCACAATAAGGACGCGACCTAAATATATTAGGTTTAACACGCCAGGTGCACGGCAGAACTTGAGGGCTACTTTCCATTTGAAGCGAAATGACGGGAACAAACCTGGACAAACTTGACGCGAGCCGAACGACCGATCGCTTTGAGTCAAAACATTTCGCAAATTCTTACCCCTGTACCAATTACGACGGTAGCACAATCTCACAGGGCAGCGGGTCCGCTTTTACGTGAACCAACATGCTTTATTTAGCATAAACACGTGCAAAAAAAGAAATCAAGCCATATCGATCAAAATAGTTGATGTTAGGACGCTAGGTTTGTGGGGTTCTTTATGGAGATCGCTCTACTAATAATCGCCGCCCAATTGGTATGCGCTCCGCCCGTCACCCAGGGAGTGACATAACCGCAACGAGAAGACAGAGAATGGGTTTACTGGTACCTCTCGGTTGCCCGTCGTCGAGAACCGGCAGTCCAGGCACGCCGACCCTTGTTGTCGCCGTCGATCAGGAGCTCACAGTCGGAGCCCGTGTCCAGGCCTGCGGATCGCCTTTCCCACGCCAGCGCTGCGTAGGCTGGCCGTCCCGGGCTATCAATGCCCAAGTCTCGCTGCGGAACCACCCCGGGATCGTCGTAGCCCAGATCAGATGGCCAGGGCTCGCCGTTTCCACCGGTCTTGCTCCAGACCTCGCTGGTGCACGCGCTCCGGGTTCGCCATGGGCCAGGCCAGGCAGCCCGGCTCCGATGTTCCTGCCCAGCCTCAGCCTCGCTCAGCTCGCACTCTCTCGCGCCAGCTCGTGACTTCTCCGCCGACCACCTGTCACGTGCCCTCTGCCTCGTCTTTCCCCCTCGGCTCCCACACTTTCCCTCCCTCAAGGCCCGGACTTCAGGGGACTTCATGGCCCTCAGGGAGCCGCTTGGGTTTCGCGGACGGCCGCTGTTGCTGTTGCCGGAGTGGCCACGCTGCAGCGTCCGAAAGCGGCGTAGGTGGTGGTGGCTAGCGAAGCCGGCAGACAATGCAGACCTGTCTGCATCGCTCGCTGTCCCACTCACCGCGATGCAGCAGGGGCCTGCTCTAGGCTGGTCCGGCCGACGCGACGGACCTGCCCCTTTCCGGTAAATGGTCGCAGCGGGCTTAGCACTGCCTGCTCTGAACCGTTTGTCAGGCCGGAACAACTGTCAGCCGCCCTGAGCACTTCGGAAAACGAATGGGCCCGTCTTCTTCCCTGGTGGGCTTCCTGGGTTACGCCGTCTATGGCCGTCTTTCCAGAAGCCATTCTGCGCAGAAACTTGTGTTAAAACAACACACAACGAACAAGTTATCTGCCGCATATTGTTTCAGAGGCCATAGCCTCCAGTGCTAAATCGCATGCCGACGGGTTCGCGTACCACGCGGCTAACTCCAGCAAGTCCGGCATTCCAGAGCTCGCTGCTGGGTCGCCGTAAGAACAGAGGATTTCTTGAGTCCTACCGCAACCTAATGGTATACCTCTTCAACATCGCGACGACGGTAGTATCTTTCAAGTCAGCATTGTGAGCAGACGGGCAAGCCTCCTCGTTTGTATCTCGACGAGTACAGCCAGAAGTAAGATCGAGACGCTCGCGTCTATATACCTCGGGTGCCCGTCTCACCTCGCAGCAAGCGATGCGGCAAAACCACTCAGCCAGGTCGCTCAAAGCATGAGTGTCTCTTCAGAACAGGTAACGATGATGTAAACCTAGTCCATCTTTTGCGCAAGCGAAGGGATCCAAAGCCTGTGGCGGGATGACCATGTACTATACCCGCGTTCCACAACGGCCACATATACCATGTGCTACTCGATGTGAGCGTCAGCGTCCCGTTCCGTCCACGTGTACATGAGCTCTAGGGATTGATTGATCAATCCTCGGTGGGAGCGGGTGGCTCAGCGAGCAAGCCGGCTTAAACCGTTCACGCCTCAAGGCAAGCTGGACAGCTGCAAGCCACCTAAATATCTACCGCCTCATCCCCGGCCAGGTCGTGACGTGACATAACTTATTAAAGATGCTGCTGTCACTGCCGTGACCGGCCAGAGTGAAGTCGCGAAATTATACTATAAATCGCCTCTGCCCTTCGTACATTGTTGGGGTGACGCGAAGGAACAAGCCGTCTTGGCCCAGCAGTTACAAATCATAGTGCTCATTAACTCACCTGCCAGCGTTCCCGGTGTCAACCACAATTTCCGCCAGTTTACCCGACACCTGCTGACAATCTCGTCCGCCAGTGTTCCCGGTGTCAACTGCTATTCCCTCAGTCTTCCGACACCCACTGACAAAAGCCCATCTGCACCCCGGGCCTCGACAAGCGCTTACTTGCCTACCGCATCACCCCAAGCCTCAAATCCTAAATATGCAATGAGTCCTGGCTGTTTTCCTCCTCCAGACCGCTATCCTGCCTTTCAGCGAACATGCCGTGGCTATCCTCTGCCTCCGAAGACGACTTTCTCACATCTTAACCGCGCTGTCTCGTCTTCCCCCCGGTTGCCTCACCTCCGGCCAACCACCATTCTGGGCTACCTGGAGAGCGCGTCCGCGAACCCTCGTCCTTGATCTCTTTAGGTACTCGATTCGAGAGACACCCTGCTTAGCTCTGCTGTGAGACAAGTCGCCAAAACTCCAACATGCTTTGTCTCAACGGGCATCGTCAGCGCTACTGAACAACCTGCTCAACGAATCCGTGGGACTCCCTTGGGACGACTAGAAGCAGAGGCGACCGAACGGGCCCCAGTTGGGCGCCATTTTAATGTGGGGTTCTTTACGGAGGTCGCTCTACTAATAATCGCCGCCCGATCGGCATGCGCTCCGCCAGTCACGCAGGGAGTGACATAACCCAATGAGAAGACGGCGAATGGGTTTACTGTACCCTCGGTTGACCGTCGTCGAGAACCGGCAGTCCAGTCACGCCTACCCTTGTTGTCGCCCCGTCGTTTAGAGCTCAGCAGTCGGAGTCCGTGTTCAGGCCTGCGCAAATCCCCTTTCCCACGCCAACGCTGCGTAGCTGGCCGTCTCGGGCTATCAATGCCCGAGTCTTGCTGGGAACCAACCCGGGATCGTCACAGCCCAGGTCATATGGCCAGGGCTCGCCGTTTCCACCGGTCTTGCTCCAGACCTCGCTGTTGGACCACTCCGGGTTTTGCCATGGGCCAGGCCAGGCAGCCCGGCTCCGATGTTCTGCCCAGCTTCAGCCTCGTTCAGCTCGCACTCTCTACGCCAGCTCGTGACTTCTCCGCCGACCGCCTGTCACGTGCCCTCTGCCTCGTCTTTCACCCTCGGCTCTACAGGTCCCCGCTACGAAACCAATCCCGCTACGAAACCAAGCATCCGCACAGTTCTTTCAAGGCGCGCACTTGCGAGAGTTGTTTACTGCAAACTCTACTGATAGTTGAGGAGATTTTCTGGCAAACACCTTTGTGAACTAAAAAACATCCGTACTCACAAAAACTGACGAGGCTCAACGAGCTACTATCGTTAAAGGGGCTCTGCAGTCATATTTAGGCGTCTAACTTGTTTGCGGTTTCCAGGTCTCTTGGGGTTCGGGCAAGCCAGCGGGCACGGAGAGAGTAAATAAATATCAGTGCGTCATATTTTAACCGGACGACGCGGAAACCTCATTCCGCCTATGGGGCGACCCGTGGTGCCGAAAGCGTTCGATGTGTGAAGTCCTGGGTCCTGAGCCAACGAGGCAGAGGGGCTTAGAGTGATAAACCGGAAGTTCTGAAGTAGCACCCCCGGTTGCCGCCATGTTGTACGCAAACGTGACCCCTCGTCACGTGACCTCCCAGAACCGTGACGTCACCGGTAAGATGGCAGCGCCCAGAGCTGGCGAATGCGAGTTTGCTGGTGCGCGGTAGCCGTGATGTGCAGCTGCTTTCCGACGACTTCGGGCTTCTTTGTGCTCGCTGACGCAGGTATAATGTGAAAATATGAAGGAATGAGACTTTATACTCTTTTTCTGCAAGATCGCCCTGGATCATCTGGATATTAACACCCGTGAGACAACATCAGCCGTATCGCCGTACCGGTGCTCGGATTCCCGGATGTGTTCGAGGGTCGATAGAACTTTGAGTGCTTTTAGCATAACATTTTCGCATTCTCTAAGCTTTTTTGAGCGTTGGAATGTCTGAGAATCGATTCGAAATGTATGCGTCAGATGTAGCGCCTAGAGGAATTTGTTTCACCCTTGGGTAACTGCATAATCACAGCAACGTTTACCGAGGAAGCTCCTGCGACCTTTACGTTTTGTACTTATCAACAACTTTACAATATAACTTCTAGCATAAAATATTCGTATTTTTCTAGCTTTTTTGAACGTTGGAATGTCTGAGAATCGAAGCGAAATTATACGTTGCATTAGGGCCCAGGGGAAGTTGTTTTAGCCCTGCCTCACCGAATAACCATACCAACTTTTAGCGAGGAAGCTCCTGCGATATCTAACCTTTTGTGCTAATCGACGATTCTACATTAGATCGTTTTTCTTCCTTTTTTGTGAGTGCGAAGTGCACACTTATTTTCAGGTGCGAGGATGACAATTTATTGAGTGAGGGGAGGAATAAATCGTTGCAGGCAACTGCTTCAAAGCTATTCCACTTGCTATAAGAACAACCGTTTTGGTGAACGCATTGGTAACTGCACATTTTTCTTTGTCGTAGGATTTATTGCAGCAATACTTTTTTCATCAAGAGTGCATTGTATTAGTCCGTCAATTATTTACTTGTTCTAATTACCTGGACAAGATGATTAATATGTGTGTTCATTCCTTGCCCAAAAAGCAGTCTTGTTGAAAAATGTTGACTACCATTCCTTTCGGTCTCTTCAGTACTCTTTTTTCAAAAGTGTGGGCTGCCTATACGTCGTTTCACCATAACTCGGAAAAGGGCAACCGCCACAGCTCCATTGAGACAATCATAGAGACGGAGTGAAGGTGTGCGACAAATCTGTGCAGACGAGCAGTCTGATGATATCTTATCATATGCCTCTTTCCAACGTGCATATTGCCGCGGGTGCAGCTGACCAAGTAGGCAGCGCGCCCGTGGCGTAACGGTTATCGCGCTTGTCTCCCACGCGAAAAGCCAGGGTTCGATTCCTGGGAGCGGCGGATCTTTTGTTTATTCCTGCAAAGTAGTATTCTGGTAAATTCTAGAATCCTGTTGCTTGTTCGAGGTCCGAATGTTCTACGCGACGAACTTTCTACGCCGATTATTCCAGAAGCCCACGCATGTACATAAGGGGCTCCGCGTGGCGAGCCGCAGTCAGTCTCGCCCAAGCGTTCGACTCTGCTGCTTCGCCGCTATCGACGCCCGCGACGCTCTGTTGTTATCTTCTGTTTCCTTTTTATTTTTGGGCACAAGTTCGCCCCCATTAAACGTTTCAGTTTCCTTCAGTTATTCTTCGCTTCATCACCTCGTCATTCGTGACATTTTGGTGGAGGTGCGGGGTACCGCATGCCCGTGCAGCGTACCCCTCCAAGGGCCCGCAGTGCAAGTCCGATTCCCGGCTCGGTGAGAAGACCACTCAACGCGGAACCTGAGACCTCGGACCAGCCGCCGCACCAAGGGAGAGGATCCTGAGTACGGTTTGCTGCTGGAAAAGCCCAAGCCGAAGAAGACAACGATGGCCAACCAGTCACAGACCCCGGCCACTCCTGCCGTCGTCTACCTACCCGTCGCTCCTCGGACACCGGCTCCCTTCCACGGCGAAAGCCACGAAGACATCGACGACTGGGTCCAACAGTACGAACGAGTGGCCCGTCATAACGGGTGGACACCGGAACTGTGTCTACAGAACGCTTACTTCGCCTTGGAAGCAACCGCCCGGAACTGGTTTCGAGAACCACGAAGCATCGATCACCTCCTGGGAGCAACTCAAGGCTGAGTTGCGAAGAACATTCACGAACCAACAACGAAGAGAACGCGCGGAAGAGCTTCTGCAAGCGAGGATCCAAGGCCCTAACGAGAGCGTCGTTAGCTTCGTGGAAGATGTCCTGCGACTCTGATGCAACCGCGCCGATCCTCAAGCCTCCGAAGCAAAGAAGCTGCAGAGTCTTGATGCGCGGCGTGAAGGAAAATATTTTCGGTGGTCTAGTGCGGAGCCCGCCTACCACCGTCGAAGGCTTCATGACGGAGGCAACCAACATCGAACGTGCCCTTCAAGCACGAGCCGCCCACTATCACCGAGTTCCCGGCGTCGCTACCTTTTCGTCTTCCGGCGGCAACACCACGGATATCCGCGAGATAATCCGGGACGTCGTCCGGGAGGAGATCAAGAAGCTCCTACCTGCCGCCGCAAGCCCAGCTTCGCCCTCAATCGCCGAGATTGTCAGGGAAGAAGTCCAGCAAGCGCTGCAGCCTGAGGTTCTCGTCAGCACCGCTCCGGAACCACCGACGCTGAGTTACGCCGCAGTGGCCCGACGGCCACCGCCTCCTCCTCGCACCTATGTCGCGCCGCCCCGACGTCAGTCTCCTGCGGCGCAGCACGACCGACGCCACGACGACCAGGTCCAGTACGCCTGCCCGGAGCCTCGCGCACCCCGGAAGACCGACGTGTGGCGAACGCCCGACCGACGCCCTCTGTGCTTCCACTGCGGGGAAGCGGACCACACCTACCGCCGATGCCCATACCGACGACTCGGGCTACGCGGGTTCCACCCAAACGACCCGCGCCCCGTCATGGTGAACGCCCCACTGAGATCGACGAGTACCTGCGACGACCCCAGTCCCCCGAGCCTGCGTCCCGCCGAGAGTTCCGGTCGCCGTCGCCGCGACGTCCAGCTTCGCCGATGCACCGACCCCGACGTGAAAGCCTGTCGCCCCTCGCTCCTCGCCGGGGAAACTAGGCGCGGCAACCCCTGGAGGTGGAGTTGCCGAAGACGACCGACGTAAAGAGCCTCCAAGAACGACGGAGGGCTCCCACTCTCCCGACGCTACGCATCACAACGACGACCCTGCATCGGTGTCCAACAACCTGAACGTTGTTATCGACGGCCTCGACGCATCGGCACTCGTGGACACCGGAGCAGACTACTCAGTCTTGAGTGGGAGGCTCTCCCGACGCCTTCGGAAAGTGACGACGCCATGGGATGGTCCACAGATACGAACTGCCGGTGGGCACCTCATCACACCAGTCGGGAGGTGCACCGCTCGCGTCGAGATTCACGGAGAAACATGCCCTGTGAAGTTCGTCGTTCTGCAAGACTGTTCGAGGGACGTCATTCTCGGAATGGACTTCTTGTGTGAATACGGCGCCATCATCGACCTTGCGGAGAACAAGCTGACGCTTCGGAAGCCTCTCCCATCGGCGGAAAATCCCAAAGCGACGTTAGCTGCAGTGCGAGTCCTTGCCAGCCACGTAAACCTGCCGCCGCTGTCGAGTGTCTTTGTGCCCGTCGGGACCGAAGAAGCCACCTGCGGTGTAGCACTGTTGGAAGGAAGCGTCCAACTTCTCGTTGGACGAGGGATCGGCATTGCAAGAGGCGTAACCGAGCTCCAGGACGGGCGTACCGTAGCCCTTGTCACCAACTTCCGGCAAGAGTCGCAGCACCTTACCAAGGGTACAGCTGTGGGCTACGTCGAGGAAATTCAGGACTCAGCCGCGATCGCCGTGATCTCAGAAGACGCCTCTCCGACGCAGCGCAAGAAAATCACGCCATCAGAGCTCGACATCGACCCGTCCCTCCCAGCCCCACAACGACGACAACTCAGTGACCTTCTCGCCGAGTTCAGTGAGTGCTTCTCCACGTCGTCAAAGGTGCGCCAAACGACGATTGCGAAACATCGAATTGTTACTGATGACAGCGCACTTCCTGTGCATCGGCCACCGTACCGAGTTTCCGTGAAAGAAAGGGAAATCATCCAGAAGCAAGTTCAGGAAATGCTTGATGACGACATCGTCCAGCCTTCTAACAGTCCGTGGGCTTCCCCAGTAGTCCTGGTGAAGAAGAAAGACGGAACCCTGAGGTTCTGCGTGGACTATCGCCGGCTGAACGCAGTAACAAAAAAGGACGTCTATCCGCTGCCCCGCATCGACGACACCCTGGATCGGCTGCGCCACGCCCGTTACTTTTCGTCGATGGACTTGAAGAGCGGGTACTGGCAGATAGAGGTCGACGAACGAGATCGCGAGAAGACGGCCTTCGTCACGCCGGACGGACTGTATGAATTTAAAGTAATGCCGTTCGGACTGTGCACAGCGCCGGCAACCTTCCAGCGCGTTATGGACACAGTCCTTTCCGGCTTGAAATGGCAGAGCTGTCTCGTGTACCTCGACGACGTTGTGGTGTTCGCAAGCGAATTCGACGAGCACCTGAGACGATTGAGATCTGTGCTACAGGCTATCAAGACTGCTGGGCTGACACTCAAGCCTTCCAAGTGTCGGTTCGCCTATGGTGAGCTGAAATTCTTGGGACACGTTGTGAGCGCTCAGGGTGTAAGCCCTGATCCTGCAAAGACGTCTGCTGTCGCCGAATTCCCGAAACCATCAGACAAGAAGGCCGTCCGAAGGTTCCTTGGGTTGTGCGCCTACTACAGACGTTTCGTTCGTGACTTTGCACAAATTTCTGCACCGCTGACGCATCTGACGAAGGACGACGTGCAGTTCCAGTGGGGAAAGGAGCAAGAACAAGCGTTCGACGAACTCAAGCGAAGGCTCCAGTCGCCCCCTATCCTCGGGCATTTTGATCAGTCTGCGGAGACAGAAATCCACACGGATGCCAGCAATACCGGTCTCGGTGCGGTACTCGTTCAGCAACAAGAAGGAACAGAGAGAGTAATCGCTTACGCAAGCCGGGCGCTGTCCAAGGCAGAACAAAATTATTCAACGACCGACAAGGAATGTCTTGCAGTCGTCTGGGCGATAACCAAGTTCCGTCCGTACTTGTACGGGATCCCGTTCCGCGTGGTCACAGACCACCACGCCCTCTGTTGGCTCGCCAACCTCAAGGATCCCTCAGGACGCCTCGCCCGCTGGAGCCTTCGACTGCAAGAATTCGACGTAACCATTGTGCATAAATCCGGCCGCAAGCATAATGACGCTGACTGTTTGTCTAGGGCTCCAGTCGAACCTCCAAACTCCGGCGCCGACGACGATGACGACGCCCGTTTTCTAGGCGCAGTTAACGCTACCGACATGAGGGCACTGCAACGCGACGACACGGAACTTCGCTCCGTGATCGACCACCTCGAAGGTCGAGGAGGCTCTGTCCCACGGGTCTTTTCTCGGGACCTACCGAGCTTTGTCCTGCGGCGAGGCGTACTATTCAGAAAGAATTTCGGAACCAGCGAAACTCCCTGGCTACTGGTTGTCCCTACCAGCCTCCGAGAAGAAATTTTTCAAGCGTGCCACGACGACCCAACGGCCGGACATCTCGGCTACAGCAGGACCCTTGCCCGGATTCGTGACAAGTACTACTGGCCAAAACTCCCGAAGACTGTTCATCTGTACACACGGTCATGTCACGAGTGCCAACGGCGTAAGAAACCTCCGACGAGACCTGCGGGATTCCTGCAACCGATATCGACCCCTTCTACGCCTTTCCAACAAATTGGAATGGATTTGCTTGGGCCCTTCCCCCATCAACGTCGGGGAACCGCTGGATAATCGTTGCCACGGATTACCTTACCCGGTACGCGGAGACGAAAGCCCTTCCGTCGGGAACAGCGGTGGAAGTCGCCAAGTTTTTCGTCGAGTCTATTCTCCTTCGACATGGTGCCCCCGAAGTCTTGATAACCGACCGAGGGTCATCGTTCTTGGCCCAGCTCACGCAAGAGATCCTTCGGCTCAGCCACACCAGCCATCGTCGGACCACCGCGTACCATCCGCAGACCAACGGGCTAACGGAGCGGCTCAACAAGACGATCGCCGACATGATCTCCATGTACGTCGACGTAGAGCACAAGACTTGGGACGAGGTATTACCATACATCACCTTCGCCTACAACACCTCAGCTCAAGAAACAACCGGGTTTACACCATTCGAGCTGGTGCATGGAAGAAAAGTGACGACCATGCTGGACGCGATGCTGCCCCATGAGCCTGTGGATGACGGATGCGACGATGCCCATGCGGTCAGCCAGAGAGCAGAAGAAGCACGCCAACTAGCCCGCCTTCGAATCCACGATCAACAGCGTGTCGACGCTCGCCGGTACAATCTTCGTCGCCGCGCCGTCCACTTCCAGCCCGGAGACAGAGTGTGGGTGTGGACGCCGATTCGTCGTCGCGGTCTCAGCGAGAAACTGCTGAAGCGCTACTTTGGGCCTTACAAGGTCATCCGACGCCTCGGAGATCTGAACTACGAAGTTCTTCCCGACGGAACACGACCATCAACCAGACGTCAGCCGCGACCCGAGGTGGTGCACGTCGTCCGGCTGAAGCCGTATTACGAACGATAGCACTTTCCACCGTCGTCGACGAGGAGTGAACTGTGAGCTGTGAACTGTGGCTCGCGATTCTGCTGTCCTTTAGTTGTGAATTTGTTTTTTAGTTTTGTGCTGCATCGGGACGATGCACTTTTCTAAAGGGGGAATAATGCCGCGGGCGCAGCTGACCAAGTAGGCAGCGCGCCCGTGGCGTAACGGTTATCGCGCTTGTCTCCCACGCGAAAAGCCAGGGTTCGATTCCTGGGAGCGGCGGATCTTTTGTTTATTCCTGCAAAGTAGTATTCTGGTAAATTCTAGAATCCTGTTGCTTGTTCGAGGTCCGAATGTTCTACGCGACGAACTTTCTACGCCGATTATTCCAGAAGCCCACGCATGTACATAAGGGGCTCCGCGTGGCGAGCCGCAGTCAGTCTCGCCTCAAGCGTTCGACTCTGCTGCTACGCCGCTATCGACGCCCGCGACGCTCTATTGTTATCTTCTGTTTCCTTTTTATTTTTGGGCACAAGTTCGCCCCCATTAAACGTTTCAGTTTCCTCAGTTATTCCTTGTTTGACACCTCGTCATTCGTGATCCCATGTCGAAGGACTCACCGAGACTGTAGCCTTCGCCGTTTGCCAAATTGTGGCGAAACGAAATGCAGTAGCTACTACTCTAATTATCCAAGGCCTTCATACTTTGGGAATTTGCGTGACAAGAATGTTATGTCCACCATCACTGTGAACTCGGCTCAGCACCTATTGGACTCGAATGCTGCATTAGCGTTCGACGTGAACTGGGGCCCATTCGTGTGCTTTACGCCGAAAAAAATGGTGACAGCTGTGTTGCTTGATAGAGTTTGGCAAAGGGTCTATTGTGTCAAGCGTATAGGAAGTGTCCTGCTATATAACAATGCATCAGCACATACTATTAAACTATATGCTCCAGAGGTGTGTTTGTTTTTGCGATTAACAAGTTACAGCAATAACTATATTTTACGAGTGTTGTACTTACTTTCGGTAGCTAGGCCCGCTTTGTGCTCATTAATGTCAGTGTGCTTTGATGTTGTTATCATGTATGTAATTCTAAGTGTTCTCTCAGCAATGCCTACAACGGCTTCTGGAGGGAATAAATCAATACATAACATTTTCACATCACTGGAGTTTCCTTTGGTGCGCCACATTTTCAGGAGAGGTGGAAGGAGTGCAGCCCCATGCAACAAGTCTGCCAGTCTGGTTTGCCCCATTTATTAATATATCGCGTGGTCAGAGATGCAAGTGTCCTCAAAAGCTCCGCTGCATGCAGTAAACACTATCTTTAGTGTGTAGACTCTGATGGCGTAAAGGCGAGCGGGAATGAGTTTATTTAGTTAGTGTTCGAATACATATTTATTGAATCTTAGCAAATAGTTTCATAACGAGTTCTTTCTGCGACAGTCTCGTGTCAGGCGTTCAGTCGTAGTACCTGTGTCCTCGTTGTCGGATGACGCTCCTGGCACACCGGTGTTCAGTTTGGTCGAGTGGCAACTTTGACTGACTGATGCCGTCTTGTAGTCATACATCATGTGCGGCCACTGACATCTGTTGCACTGAAGCTGCAGGGCTGGCTCTCTATTCCGTACATTTTCCTGGTAGTTTTTGCGTCAATGTAGCAAGCTCGGACATGTATTGCTTATGTGCCTGTGCCTTTTGCTGTACCGTTGACTTGATGGCTGGCAAACATGTTTGTTTGCTATCCAAGGCCTTTCACTTCCATTTCATAATATCTATTTCTTCTGCATCCCGGAACCACTGCAACTTGTGTAAGTCTCGTGTGGCTAAGTGAAGTCGGGTGATGCTTGGTGTCCGCTTCTGAGGACAACCAACCGTTATATTTCTTCAAGTCAGTCAGCGGCATTCTTCCCCAAAGTTGGAAATTCTGTGCTTCGTGGAGTGGACAGAGATAATTGGTGTCAGCAAATTATTAGGTATTGTCCTTGGACGACAGCCGACACCAAATCAACTGTCATTGCATTGCCGCTCACCTGCTTTGTCGTGCTTATCTCCCGTCGAGGTGATGTGGATCAGAGCTTCGGAGTAATGTCGGCATCAGGGACTAAGGCCGCCAAAGATAATCCTCACATCCCGCGGTCGCTTCTCGAGACGTGGTCGCGGGTCGTTCGGCACGAACCCTCACAGGCCAATTCGTTGGTACGGGCAGCTCTGATAGACATGGTCCGCTTCATGCAGTGGTGGTAGAGTGGTTTTTGGTCGGCCATTCGCAGCACTTCTGTTTTCCTCTGTGTATTTTCTTCAGCAGACCTACACCCGGATGTCGGGAATGCTTCGGCGCTGGGGTGTCTTGTTGAATTGGCATTGAAAACTAAGGGGCAGCCGGTGGCGGTCGTCGAGCCATTGCGGCGTAAGTTGCCTTCGGTTCGTGAGATGCCGCTTCACTCGCAAAGTCTCCGGTTAAAATGCCTGTCAAACTTGTTCCGAAACAATCTCGGCAATCAAAATAAAAGTCGGGCTGCAGATGTCAGGAAGTAGCTCCGATCTCCTCCCGGACAACGTTGTGAATGAGTGTCGCGGATGTCTGGGAGGCTGGCGTCGAAGTAGCAGCTGGACGACTCGAGTGTCGAGACGCCGGGAAGCTGTTGATTGGGGCAGGGCTTGCGCATGCAGTGCACGTTCAATGTTGGAAGTCCTCGGTGATATGGAACCCCTTCAACTGTGGTCGGGGGCTGCGGACAAAGCTGCCGAAGGTGTTGTCCCTCACATGAACGACATGGGATTCTTAGTTTCTTGTCTTCTGTAGCATCAGGGTCGGCGTGGGTGCTCGATCAGGTGCAAAACAAACTCCACGAAGGCGGTGACGCTCAATTAAGTCCGTGTCCTGGTCAGAATCAGAATGCGGTTCTCGGTCGACGATGTTGGCTGACAAACGTGCGCTTCAGCTCGATCTTGCAAACTTCCTACGACGTCAAGGAGGATTCATTGTTTTTAGACCAGTGCCTGGCAGTTCCTTTCACGAGAAGTATAGGTTCTGCAGGAGCTGGTTGTCTGTCCACCCATTGTGGCGGGCGACACGGTCGTATTGTTCGATCCAGTCCTCGACGTCTTCATACACATTGGTGAAAAGGCGTCCGGAGTGCGAGGTGCGACGGGCATGCAAACAGTTGGGGAAGCGGACGCGGTTTGCTGTTACAGGTTTGTCACTGTTGGCTTAGAAGCTTCGGTTTTTCTATCAGGGGACCAAATTCCGGTGGTTATTCCTGGTAGCAGCAACTGGCTCGGATTTCAGGTTCTTCGTGGGTATTTGCGAGGTTCGTTCTTGTGGTACTCGCTCGTTTTGCGGTTTTTCTGCAGGGCTCAGGATAGGACTTGGTTTACGGTCCGCCGGGGGTTTAGGATGCGGGATAGTCCGCCACAGTGTCCGTTATCGGGCAACTCCAGCCCGCCAGGGTGCACACAGAGTGAAGGGCTATGGGTAAAGTACCCAGCGCCTCCACCAGAACATACGATGACAGCCGAGCTTGGCCTGGAACTTCCCAGAATAGTAAATATTGATAGACGATAGGACTGGAACAAGCATCCGTGACTATATAACGAAACTGACAGAAGAGAGTCTATCCTGACCACTAAAGAAGCTGCATTGATTTAGTGGCATTCCGTCAGAATAAATCCTCTCCTTCGGGGTTTGGCGACTGCCCTGGACGAACTGAACTGAAACGAATGTGGGACCACTGTTCTGGCAATGAGCAACTGCAGGCTGTCGCCGCAAAGCGGCGTGAGCGGGTGAGCTGGGTAGGTAACGCGCTCGATTAAATATCCGTACAGCTTGCAATTCACGTAACGAGTGTGGATGAAACGTTTGTGTCGACGAAAGGTGCGACAGACCAGCGGAATCAATACCGACTGCAACACCTCTGCTCCGTGAAAGGGCACGTCTATGCCAGAACAATTTAGAAAGCAGCACAGCATGACCTAGATCACGGCACAGAACTACCAGCTTGGCTAGTGTCCCACTGCGGCCATGAAAAATGACAATATGTGCCTTTGTTTGCAGCGCGATTCTGACGCTTAGTCACTACCTAAAAATATTTAACTCATGTCACCTTATAGAATAGGCAATGGGCCTCATTTGGATATATGACATATATTTCTGAAACAAAAAGCGAGATCGGAGAGGATCTGCGAATATTGGTGTTTTTGGTCATACATGGTTTGGTAGTACAAATGGGGAGAGTTTACCGTTAGAGAAATTTGCTCCAAAATTTCATGGTTTGTAGATAAAGAGTGTTTTCTTTGCACAGCGTGGCCCTTTTTTTCATTTTCTTTTTAGTTTCGGAAATTGACCTCTTGGAAAATTGGCTTTACGGAAGCATATTCACGAGCTGTTTTCTGGACAACTGTGGCATATTTGTTTCTGAAACTTCTTATAGCTATTGATATATAAAACCTACAAACGTGTGTTAAATTTAATTAGGATTGACGTATAACTTTTGCTGTAAGACTCGCGTAAAAACCAATGAAAATGGTAAAATCAGACTAACATCGTTTGGTAGTACGAATGCACCGGTATGGGTTGTCAACACAATTGATCAACCTCTTATGCAGAGACAATTAAATATGTACTCTTTTGCATAGCGAAGCCCTTTTTCGCAATTTCGCATTTCGTTTCTCTAAAAATATTCATAAAGTTCAGGCAAAATTGCATCCTTCTTAGACACAAAAAATCACATTTGTCGATATTTATACTATTCGATGGGTAATTATGTTGCCATAAAGAAGGGTTAATATCTGATATACAAAATAGCAGCTGTTGTTTTCAGTAAACATCTCTAATTTTTGTTTGAGGATGGACACAAACATGATTGCCGGTTCTTTAGATGTGCTTTTTGGACATAAAACAGATTTATTGGCATCTAATAATATTTATTGTATGGAATAGATAAACATTGCGATATATTAGACTTTCACAATGATCTTGCTTTGGTTTCTTGATAGGTGTAGAGCTTAGTTAGTTTTAAAAACAATTAAAAACTGTTAGGGTGTTTTATTGCGCTACCTGCCGGATGGCAGACAAACTGCTGATTTCTAAAGTTCAAGAAATTTTCGAGGGCGGCGTTGGCGTTTGTATCATCATCAGTGTCCGTGTATTTTTGCCTTCACATTTAGAAAATATATTGGAAGATTTACTATCGACAAATAAATGGTTTAAGTACTGGGTAGGTTAATAAATCTAAGATAAATAATTACACAAGCGTAGTGTGATATATTGTGTTGATTATTCGATATGATTGAAATCAATAAACAATAAAGACGAAAAGGAAAAGAATACACCCGAGTTCACTTCATGCCTAGAGCCACTAAGTGAGCTGCGCTTGGAGTATCAACACTCCGTTCCCCAACATTGTTGTGGGAGCCGCCATTTCGGGTCTAGTGCAGAGCAAACACAACTGCCGATCGTCGTGATTCAAAAGTGCGACTTCCTCAGCATTTTATCCGGTGTTAGGAAGCTGATGCAATATTGCTTTGCTCTGTCGCGGACTGTTTAAACATTTGTGGAGGACAGAAAAGAGTTTCCTGTGTAAAGAAACTCTTTTCATAAGTGTAACGTAAGGAAGCGCTGCTGTGTAAATGGGCCTTACACTCTGCAGCGTGATTATATCGGTAAAGGCCCGTTCACACTCTTGCGACCGAGAGAGACCGAGAGAGACCAAACCGGTTTTTAAGCCTCTTGCGATCTCTTAGGACCAGCTCCGCTGCAGCCGAGCTGGTCCTAAGAAATCGCAAGAGGCTTAAAAACCGGTTTGGTCTCTCTCGGTCGAACTCGGTCGCAAGAGTGTGAACGGGCCTTAAGACTCTGTCCTGAAGGCACCCCACTCTGTTGTATCCCAAGACCGTCTGTTAGCTGCGAGGATCGGTGGCCGAGTGGGCTAAAGCGCACACCCAGCTCGACGCGCGTGAAGCGAAAGCTCGCGCTGCAGAACCCAGGAATGTTGACTGCCCGTTTCGATCTGGATGAGCATCGTACCGGCGTGCGGTCGTGTATCACTACTGCGTGGTGCACGTTAAAGACCCAAGGCTAGCGGTTGTACTGCACTGGCTAAATTGCTCATCTACAGCGAGTGACTCGTCGCATCCTTGAAAATGGCTGACCAACTACACGCTGTATACATGGGTTGCACGTGACGTCATTCAAAGAGCTCCCCGATGACCACCGGAGACGAGGGCAAGAAGGAGCTCCCTCTTATCAGGACCCTCTTTTGTGCCTCCCGGATTTGCACAGGCGTCGCTATTCTCCTCCCAGAAGATTATAGAAGATTAACCCGTCACTAAAAATTCTTACAGAAGCAGCTTCCCTCTCCTCCTCTTACATGGTGGTCAAAAGTATGCGATGTGACGTCAGTGCAACCCATGTATAAATATCCCCACAACCCCAATTAGTATTCTTCGGAAAGATCTGCAGACGCCTGAACTCCACACCATGCGCAGCAGATGTCAGAGCGATCTTGAAAAGACGTAGTTTCACTAGCGCAGCGACCCAGTACGGTATTTTGAATGAGCCTGTAGCACTTCGGCTCTACGAAAAGCAGAGAGGCGTTGTTGTGCAGCCGTGTGGCCTTTTCATAGATTTGGAATATGGTTTTCTGGCTGCATCGCCCGATGGGTTGATCGGAGCGGATGGGATAGCAGAAGTAAAGTGTCCGGAATCTCGAAAAAATGAGGAGCCAGCAAAGGCTGCGGAGCTTTACAATGATCGGAGATACACGGGAGAAACTCCAAAGCTTTCTACAAGGCACTACATCTACTATCAAATTCAGGGGCAGCTGCACATCACAGGTCGAGAATTTTGTGAATTCATAGTCTACGCAAATCAAAAGATCCATGCCCAAAGAATACATAGCGACAATGATTTTTGGCGAACTGAAATGGAACCCCTTCTCACAAGGTTTTACAACGAGTGCGTCCTTCCCGAACTAGTTGACTCCCGTCTTGATCGAAATATGAAAATCAAGGATCCACCCTACATTCTTGACGCTATTAACAAGAGGAAAATAAAACAGAAGAAAATAAATCTGTCAGGATCGTAGGCTGACAGACATTTCATTCAAAGGCGGTCATTTTAGGGACAGTGGTACACAAAAGTGACTCCTCTCCCAGGCGAGATTTGAAAGACAGGCCTCCCCGTTCATATTTCTTGACCTCTGTCGCAGCGGACACTTGGGAAATATCCGTGACTTCCTTGACAGCCTCCGATAGGAAATTCACAGCGTCTTCGTGAACGCATATTTTGAGCGTTGCTTCATCGAGCGAGAGATTCAAGCAACGGTCACACAGCTGATAATATAAGGGCCCCACAACGCAGCGACCTTGCACAAGATCTCCAACCTGCAAGGCCCACGGGGTCCCCCGCAGCGACAAAGATTGATATCACACCTCCGATTACTAGAACTGTTGTGCTAAAGTACGCTACATTGGGGTAATCACGCTGCTTTTAACATTGTATTAAAATACTAGCATCTCGTAACCCTTCGTAAGTCTCTTTATTATTCGAATTTAAAGACAAAATTATAAGCACCAGAGAAGTGTATAGCGAACTCTATTTCCAGCCGGTGCTCTAAGAAGGAGCATCTGGTCAAGGTTTATTTAGTGCATACTTCTTTTTTACTCATGGAATATTGGCAAAGTCAAATCGCACGATCTTTCCCCGCTGAGTGTTCTTTTTCCCCGCTGGGTGCTCATTTTCGCGAGGGCGCGTGGAAATCGCTTCACAGCGCAAACCCACATCAAAGATCAAACCTAATCAAACCCTACCCAGCTCGGCACCCCAGAGACATAAGCTGTCTGGGCCAGCTGGACACCGCGTGCTTTCAATAATGAGCACAATTCCGGCATGAGCACGCGGTGAACGCGGTTACGCGACCGGGCGAGCAGAGGAGAGGGGGTGCGTAAGAGCGGAGGAGGAACCTCGACACCCCTGCTCGAGGCAGATTTTCAGCCACACGGGGCGGTGTCGCCATCTATTGGTTGAACTAACGCCTTGTTCAAGATGCGCCGGGACCGCAGCCTTAAAGGCAGCTAGCTTCAGTGCGCCGGACACCTGTGCTCCGTGAAAGTGCGACGCCTCCGCCGGAACAATTTGAAAAAGCAGCACACCATTTAGCACGGTACGGGAACTACCAGCTTCAAGGCAGCTCTCCGGTGTGCCGCACAACCAAGGTGAGCCACCTGTTGCTGAACGAAGCGGCACCACGATTGCACACTGCCAAGCACGACTCACGCAATTTCCGTAGCTAAACTGTGTATTCAAATACATTGCACACGCTTCACTGCAGACCTCCAGGATTCCAATGGTCAACGAGACCACTGAAACGTTGCCAAAATTTATCCTAGCGATATCCGAATCCGTCGGAGGTCCAAGCAACTCAGGGCCGATTGTCTGTTTCGTGGCCGCTATCCCCGTTGATCACCAACGAAATGCACACCGTTCCTCCGTATTTTCACGTTATAACTACGTGAGACACCAAATTAACTCTGAAGTCGCTTTCGACTGGCCACATATGACGGCTTCCGCGTCTCGAAATCAAGTCGCCGAGACGACAGACAACAAACAAAGCCTCCGACAAGCTCCGGCCAATGCTCCGGCCCAGCTGGGGTCAGCCGCTGACTGGCCGCTGCCATACTTCCTGTGACGTCACGTATTTGGTTTGGTCCCGGTGACAAGTGGTCACATTTGCGTACAATGCGAAGCGGGCCTTAGGGTTCGCTTTCGAGTGCAGACCGGAACCCCGGTTTATCGCTCTAAGCCCTCTACCTAATTGGTCCTGGCCTTACTACTGATGAGAGCAGCTAAAGCTTTTTTGTTACCGTTTCAATGATTTATGAAAGTAGTTTTTGTCCAATATTTTGGATCGGAAAGAAACAAATGCAGTTTATAAAGTTCTGCATCAAGAAATGACCCGTCGACATACCCGCCACCAAGCGGCGGAAAGGCGACGCATACTAGCAAAGGGGCAGGAGATCAGGCACCGACGAGCGGCGAGCGCAGAAACGTCCTGGATGTGCGTGGCGGCGCTGCGGTCATATACGGGCTCGAGGATCCGACCGGTTCCGAGCGTTTCCGAAGGCCTTCAGAAGAGTAGGTTGGCTTGCGATTTGGCCATTTGGGGTATGGCAGCGCTAAGTAGTTCCCGTTCTGAACCACTTAGCGTTGGATGAGATCTTACACCGTGTTTGCTGTCGTTTGCGGCCGATGAAGTGTGATACCGAATTAGTGTTTAATCGCGCAGCAATGCAATGCGAGCCGGACTGCTGCCCGCTTCATACACATCCTATCCAGAACATGCTTTAGTGGCGCCCTCTCGAGCCGTCGACACGGAGTGCGGCAGCCGTGAGCGCTCGCTGAGCTCACTATCCCCCCCCCCCCTTCTAGTTCACGGCCACTCAAGCCACGACCAAGGACGCCATGAGGAAGGTTAGTTTTGTTTTTTTTAATTTTAATTTGCCTATAACTTTTAAAATAAAGCGAAATTCGAGAAAAGAAAAGTTGCATTACGTTACTGCGTTCAGTGCACTCAGGTCGGTGTAAATTAAAAGCCAGTCAAAACGTTGCTGCAGGGCCCTCTTGAGCATTCCGCATATGCCGGCAGCGCATGCTTGTTAACGTTTCAAACAAAATTGGTGAAGCAATCTTAGAACACATTTGAAAACAGTGAAGTCTCTATCTGAATTATTTGTTTCTCAAACAAAAAATAGTCGATTAAAATACCATTACGGCATGGAGGACACAAACTACGACCAACCTTTCACACGTCAATCGTCTCACCAGCCAATAAGAGATGTAAGCACTGGAGTAAGCACGGGGCGGGGCTTACCGGGAAGCGTCTGGCGGCATAAATATTGCTCAAATAAAAAGTAACATTCGTGGTATCATTTTTTTATATGCGTGTCCTATTTAATTAGGTCCTTTGGATATTTTTTTTTTCATTGCAGTGTTTCTTTCAAGCATGCACGCGACGCCTGACCACGAAGTAAGAAAACGAGTCCTCATACAATAAGAAACACCCAAAAAAACCAGGATAACAAAAAGACGACACGTACGAAAGACAAGCGCTTATCTGTCGTACGTTTCTTCTTTTTTTCCTGGTTTCTTATGCGCTTTTTATTTTATAATTAATCTGTACTAACTAGCCTCGCTTTTAATCCTGCCAGTTAGACAACGAAAACCCTGAAGTTTTTAGTTCAAAAGCATATTTCAGGTACATACTTTAATTATTTATTTTCTCTCCACTTAGAGAGGGGAGGCAGATAAAAAAGCAACTCAGCGTCGCTTGACAAGCCTCTGCCCCCGCCCCCCTCCCCCCCCCCCCCGCCCCCATGTCACATACCACAGCAGAGGACATACAGACATACACGCACAATATCTATAACATTACCAACATATCTACCGAGAAGCAAAATATTAGTGTCAAAGATAGCAAAAGACAAAATAATCCATGCAGAGACGTAGGAAAGTCCATAAAAGAATAGAACGCACCTGTTTCCGAGTCCCACTCAAAATGTTTATGTTCAGTTCACTGGACCAATTAAGAAAACGCGGCAGTCTATATTTTATCATTTGATTATCATAATTAGTCCTGGAATGCGGTACATAATACGGAATGCGGTTGGTAGTACAATGATTGAAATACTTTAATGAACAGTGCGAAGGACCCACTTTCAAACCGGCAAAAAAAAACTGTCCTTTCAGAAATCTGAAGTAATCAGAAAAGTTACGGTTTCTTTTCCAGTAACGGCGAAATGCATTGCTTCTCAAGTAATCAAGCAATCTAATTTAATACATTTTAAGCGAGAATAATTGTAAGGATAGTCGATCACTTTCTTTCTAGTAATGCGCACAAGATTGCTCTCCTCCCCTTTTCCCTTAATATATCTACTCAGTATCAGCAAAATAACAAAAAAATTATTTGCAGGAATCCCAAGAACAGAAAAAAACAAAAAAGTGGTTTTGCAAACAAATTTTTAAGTTTTTGTGTGTGTTTTTTGTTTGCACAAATTAATTAGACACATACATAAAATCACATCCATAAACTTTATTATATCTCATTTTGTATATCTTTTTATCAACCCTGCTGGAAGCTAACTCGAGAGTTGTGAAGTGCTAAATTTCTGAATTTTAAGTAATACGTCAACAAAATTGTGGCTCATGTCGGGCCGTATTGAGGCTTTCGTTTCTTGAACACCAACATGTTCGCAAAACTCTTCTATGTTGATGGCTTTTCAGATTCTGATACAAGCGAATCACATGTTTCTTTATTGTACACTTCTTGACGGGTTGTTTCACAGAAGAGTAGGTAAATAAGTTCACAGTGCACGAGCGGGTGGTCTTTGCTGCTTGCTTTTACCCAGAGAGCGCATCCTCTTTTCTTCCAACTGAAAAAACATATTTGTAAGCAGTGTTAAACGGTAAAGGGACGTGTCTATAAATAGTACAGCTATTTAAAGGAGTCATGAAACGCTTTTCCAACTTTTCCTGTTTAGCTTTCCTCCTCAACTCATAAATCGCGCATTCTACCAAACAGTTTAAGAAGACGGAAAGGGAGAGTCCCCTCTTGCTCGGACTCTCGTTTGTCTAATCCGGGCACATCCATTCTCCCCTAGAAGATTAGCCGTCGCTCAAAATCCAGACAAAAGTTGCTTTCCCCACCCCGTTCACCCCGAAGCTGACAGTGCTGTGGAAGCTACGTGCTCCTTGGGCAAGCCACACTTTTGCCACGTGATCACGCTCTCTCGCGCATACCCACGCGCAGAGAATGAGGTCAGATGGTGAAAGGAGGCGGCTGATTGGTCCGGCAAGCGCGTAGCTTCCACCACAATGTCAGCTTAGGGGTGAAAGGATTAAATGAGCTCCGGTGTCGTGTGACGTTCGTATGGGCCCGGTGACGCGCTGCGGGGGCCCGATGACGCGCTGCGGGGTCCGCGGATGTATCACAGAAAAGGCTGCGAGCTTACGAAGGAAAGGAGGTACGAAATAGTCCGCTGTTTTTTTCAAATTTTCGTACCGAAAGTCAGGCTTTTGACTTTCTACTTTTTTTCTTTTGGCCCACTGAACGATGTGCTATTAGTAAAATACCAATAGAAATTGATATATTGCCGTCCAAAATTCGTTTCATGGTGTCCTTCAAGTTGCCCACACTCTCTCGGTTTTACGCAAATAAAAACTACAATATGGCAGCACTTAAAATTCAATACGATATTATAGAGCTGATTGCCTTGTTCAAATAACCAAAATAATTTACCCACTTATTGTTTGAAAAGCACACAAACAAAAAGAAAAAACCTAATATAAATGGATATCAAGTTACACCAACAATCTTGTATAAATTGTTATTACGAGAGCATCGAGTTATCTCCCTTTGTTATACATTCTGTTCCAGCAAGCATTTGCAAGTTTAAATAAATCGCTGGTGCACGCAACGCAGGTTGAACCAATGTAGTATTGTTCGCGGATCCTATTAAGAAAGTCCAATTTTTTTAACGCAGAATGTGTTTATAAGGTTAATTTCATGCAATGAGTGTCACGCCTGAGTGTTACAAAAAAGGTTGCACGTAGACCAAGGAGACATAAAAAGAACACTCAGCAAATAGCAGGCAATGCGTAGGCATCCAAACAGAAGTCATATGCTGTCATAATTAGCTGTGTGTAATCATAATTAGGCGTAATTAAACTTTACAAGCATCATTTACCACGCCCCTGACCGTGTGATTCGTATTCCGATGCCTTTGCTGGACGTCTCAAGGAGGATATGAAGGCGAGCCTCAAGCAGCAGCACCAGGTTTGTATGACTGACGGTCGTCTCTGTCAGCAGGTCACCGTCAGTCGTACGGTGATGGCTGTCGGTATTTGGGAACTGCGAAGCGTTGAATTTTATGAAAGGGCTTTATAAAGGGCATTCACGGGACACCATTTGGCTGGACGTCACTCGCAGTGGATACTTAGAACAATGCTTGAAGACAACTTTTTCAGGTATTTGAGAAAAAGTGAACGCCGCGCGTGCACAGCGTTGATCGGTGCTCAAGGTCCGAGAGAAAGCTCACGGGTACCTACAGCTTTGGCTTCGCTGCCTGCGAGAAATGCAGGAAAAATGCAGGAAGATACACATTCAACATTCATTCTACACAATCAGGAATCGTTGTTCTTTAAAGACGATAAATGAGAGCTAGTTCTGACCACGCGATGTGAACAACGTCCAACAAAATGGCGTCCCGTGAACACCCGCTATACACCTTTGCAAGTGGGATCCCGTCTTAACCTGGAACCGCGGTCAGGCGGTCCTACTCTCCAGCCAGGACGTTCGCTGCTTATCGAACAATGTTGCCAAGCGTCTCTTGCCGAAGCCTACACAGGTTGCCTACACCACTGAGCGCAAGAATAAATAAAAAATATATATATTTATAAAACATGCAGGTGTTCTCTTCAACTGCAAAAAAGCACAAACAATTCAATAAAATACGTAAACCAGCAACAAATCGAAAAATTATAAAAATATCTAGAGTCTCAAAGCTTTCATCAGAAAGCGCCAGAAGCCCCATGGCCATTGCATCAACGATGGCTGCGCTCGCGGCAGCTCTGGCTTCCACGACGCGCTGGAACAGAGGCTGCGATCGTTAAAAAGTCAGAGCTCTGCAACCCTTAAACATGACCCATCCTACAATATTTGATGCTACGAATCTGAGTGAATACCTCCTCCTGCGTTCCGAAACAGTAAGTGTGTCGCTAATCCTGGCCGTCGGCGACACAGCAGACGCCGCCATCTTGTCATCGCGCGCCCCAGTGACGTGCCCCTGGCGGTCCCCAGCATGGCGGAAACGTTAGGCGGCGCCATCATCGCCCAAAATGGCGGCGCACATGAGCCCTCCTTGCAAACGTGTATTGGCGGTGAGGTGTTTCGGTGGCGCCCTCTTATGGTTCCTATACTTGAGGACACTGCCAATATTATTAGTATCTAGCGACAAGCTCGATGGTGCGCAGAAAGCGCGGTGGAGCCTAATCATCCGCTCCTAAATCAACACCTTCAGATGCAGGAGTCTGACATTTATCTTATTTCCGTCGACGAGAGCAAAAATAATCTTTCATAACGGCATAGCGAGTGTTTGGCCATTCGTGGAAGTGGAAGGTAGAGGGCCTTCATACACACGCGCGCTTTTGCTTGAGTGGTGACATCTCAGCCATTTTTACGCCCAATCGTTTTTTTATGCGTTTTGAAGTACGCGGAATCCGGTGTCACTCAGCTCGAGCGCATAGCTTTGGCTAATGCAAAGACGCCATTTTAGCGCCCAAGTCATGCACCGAGTGCGCGAGAGCGTCACGCGCTGGCAGATTCAGTGCAACAATGGATGTCTTCACCCTGAGACAGACAGACATGTAGGCACCCTACACTTCGTTTCAGCTTTCGTCCAGACGCAGCGAATGCTACAAGCGCGAGCATGTGGCCCTGAGCAGTGTTTGCACTGCACGAGCGCGCGTGCTTGACAGGGACGCTGAAAGCTAGGAGCTCGCGCCTGTAGCATTGGCTGCGTCTGGACGTAAGCTGAAACGAAATATAGTGGAAGGTCGATCACATTTTTGGGTTGTAGGGATATTTATACAGCGTGTAGTTGGTCAGCCATTTAAAGTTGCGACGAGTCACTCGCTGTAGATGAGCAATTTAGCCAGTGCAGTACAACCGCAAGCCTGGGGTCTTTAACGTGCACCACGCAGTAGTGATACACGACCGCACGCCGGCACGATGCTCATCCGGATCGAAACGGGCAGGGGCGGGGATTGAGCCCAGGATCCCTGGGTTCTGCAGCGCAGCTTTCGCTCCACGTGCTCCGAGCTGGTGTGCGCTATAGTCGGATGCAACCTAAGAACAATCTTTTAGCTCCACCCACAAGCGCATTGCGCCCATCTGAAGTGCCTCCGCCGTCGAGAAAGTAGTTCGCTAGCAACGTTGCTTTTTCTTCCTCCAGTAAACGTGTCTTAAACTACTACAATATTTATTTAATTCATTCAGGACGTTTAAATAAGTTAGAATACGTTTTTGTCAACGAAATAGCTGTTTAGTAAAGAAAGAAAGTCATGTCCAATGTACCGTCTGCCCAATTTCTTTTATGTCCAAGATACTGTCTAACATACCATCTTCCAGCGCCTTCGATTGAGGGAAAGCGGCGAAAACGAAACCAACCTTTCTCTCGCCAAAATTATAAATAACAAAGCACTTATAGTTCCTGCAAATAATAAATATTTAGTGATTTACTTAGTTTTGCGGGCTTTGCGCACGAAATGTGTGCCTTTATTTTGTTGGATGAATAGAAAACAAGAATAATTATACTTTTCGGGTTTTGACAAATCGGCACCTCCCAAGTCATCGACACCACCACCGCGCCCCGCTCTCTTTGTCTTCCGTCATGGATCCCACTGAGGCAGTGGCGGTCCCAGACATTGGTTTTAGGGGGGGCGAAATTGCTGCTTAAATAACAAAAAAAGAGACATCACACTTTTTTGTGAATAAAGATTTTTTTTATTAGTCCTACTGTTTGCAAGTCGGAAATGCGCAACATGTAAACCTTTGCTCGCAATATAGGTTGTAAAATAAAAAAAATATTGACTGTAAAATAAAAAAAATTATAGAAAGCGATCGATTTGGGGGGGGGGGCGCGCCCCTTCGTCGCCCCCCCCCCCCCTTAGGACTGCCACTGCACTGAGGTGACATCGGAAAGCGATTCCCCTGATTCTTCTTGGACGAAACAGCAGTGCTAAGCCTCGCGCCCGCTTCGAAGTTTTCGTTGGCGATAGCGTCGCTGGATTCTCACGTTGTCGCGCAGAAACTGCTGCAAACGCAAGCCGATACCATTAAGATTTCGTGGCGTAACCTCGGGCACGTAAAACACGGTGCAAAAAAGCAGAATAATTGTCACGAGAAACTAGCGTCGCGTTGCTAAGGCCAGCAGCCATGTCGAGCTTTTTTTTTTCAAAAGGATCGCGATTGGTCCACGGAATCGTGACGTCATGAAAACGATTGGTTGGCGTTTCTCGGCGTAGAAATACATTTTCCTCTGAGAGGCATTTCCGGTTTTTTCTTAGCTTGCAACCGACTATAGCCCACTCGGCCACCGATCCCCCGTCGATCACAGCGACGCTTAAGGCCGGTTCAGACACTTGCGTTTGAGTGCGTTCGTCTGCGTTGCGGCGAGAACCGAAAGCGAGTCACCGGCACATCTGTGCTTCGTATGAAGCGTGGAATCCAATTCAAGGAATCATCTTGGCACGCGATATAAGCAGCAGGGATGTCCTGGTTTCTCACTGCCGCAACGCAGTCAAACGCAGTCAAACGCAACTGTGTGAACCGGGCTTTAGTCGGCAGCAGATTAAGAACACAGTAGGTGATCTGCCTCCAGCACAAGCTGGAGGCAGGCTACGCTGTAACCAAGGCCAGGCCTTCTGCCGGGAATTGGTTGCACGTGCGACGAAGTATATTTCAACGCAGAAAGCCCGCGCTCGAGGCGGTGTGTCTTCCGAGTTCTTAGCACGGTGGAGAATAAAAAATTAGGCTGATTTAAATCGTGATTTAAATACCAGTTTTATTATAATTACTGAAATCAAGCTTTTCCCAGCTAAAATAATCTCGAATCTTTTTTATTTGACTCTTGTATGGTATTTGATGCCTTCTATCTGCAATAGTTTTGTACTTAAATTAAAGTATTATCAAAGAAGAAAGGTTTATATCAGCTGGAACACGAACAAAAAGCTGTGCTCTTCTAAGCAAATTGGAGCGTTGAGGATTATTTCTTTTCTACACTTCGTTTTCCCGTTACATTAACATACTTTTTCAAATAAATCAGAACACAAAATAAAAAGCAAACAAAGTTTCTTTTTTTTCTTTTTTAACGAGCCAGAAAGTCAAGAAGTTTTTGTTTTATTATGGCTGGGTTTACATTAAGAAAAAGTTGCTAATTAAACTGTAGGTTACAGTAACTTTTTCGTATTGTGTTCAGTGATCCGAGAGGTTAATCAGTCTGACATGTTTAAAAATGCATCAAGTAATAAAAAGAAACATTATTTTCTAGTTAGTGTGATTTATATCAAGAAAATTTATATCAAATGATATAAATACAATTTGAATAATATATATATATATATATATATATATATATATATATACATATCATCTCCTGACGAAGCCGAGTCTCTCGGCGAAACTGTCGATTAAACTTCCGCTATTTGTTGTTTTCCACCGTGAATTTTTCACTTCGTTATATATACGCCTTCGGCCCCTTGGCTCTTGTGACACCATGCCCACTATATATATATATATATATATATATATATATATATATATATATATATATATATATAAAACGGGCATGGTGGCGGGGGGCCGAAGGCGTGGGTATAACTAGAGAAGCAAGCAAAACCCTTGATGAAAACAGCAACAAAGGACTGTTGTTGCTGTTTTCATCACACATATATATATATATATATATATATATATATATATATATATATATATATATATATATATATATATATATATATATATATATATATATATATATATATATATATATATATATATATATAGTGTGTGTGATGAAAACAGCAACAACGTCCTTTGATGCTGTTTTCATCAAGGGTTTTGCTTTGCTTCTATATATAAAAGAATAAACCACCCGTTGTTGCTGTTTTCATCAAGGGTTTTGCTTTTCCTCTCAGATTATATATATATATATATATATATATATTTTTTTTTATTTAAGCTAAATTATTATTACACGATATGTGTTTTAAAAATTATTTTGTACACCCTGGTTCTTAGCCTGCCACCTACTATTTTTTACTTTTTATAGGAACCTTTTTTACGCGAGCGCCGCCATCTTATATAACAAAACTTCCGTAATGCAAAACACAAAAATTGTTTTGCTCTTGTCACTCCACTGAGAGAAGCTCACATTATAATCGCTACTGTCTATCATTCTTGTTTTGTCTTGTCTATATTATTTTACATCCTGGATTTAATGCCTTGCTATTTTCACCCTACATACCGGATTTGTCAATTACGTGGATGGGGATGACGCCCAACGGGAAAGGTCTGTAGAATAGCCTCCTCAACTTGCGACTCCTTCATCTACCAGAATTGCTTGCAATTTAAAATCACTATAATAACTCGGAACACATCAGGAGATTCAGAAGTAGCATAAACCATAAAATATTCTCATTAAGGCTCTGGTCGCACGGTGGCGATCTTGAACGGGAATAAAACGGGTTTTAATTTATTTAAAAATACCTCATAAATTTATGCTACAGAAAAATCGCTAAAAGATTTCTCGTGTTCTTGGGATTTATGGTAAGTGATAGATTAAATATTTAATTTAATAATGAACAATTAAATATTGCAACGTGCTTCTAATTTTTCTGCACCTGTACTAAGGTTAAGAGGGTAATAATTTTACACAGCTTACTTTGTATGATAATGATAAGTGAACAAGCACTATTTTGAAAATGTTGTCTCTAAGCATGGTTTTACAAAAATAAAACTTGTATTTAAAAATTGTTTCATTTAAAAACATTTCGAAACAAAGCTGATAAAAAACTCTCGTCCACCTTTTTTATTGTAATACTGAGTAAGCGGTGTTAACGTATCACCCCCTTAACATTAATATCAAGTAAAAACATTAGACTTAAGTGGCAACACTTACAATGCAATTAAACGCAAAAGTGCACGCGAGCTGGACAAGAATAACGATAATAATCCCTGGAGAAAGGGAACACAGGACAATCACGAATTCACAAACACAAGTAGGTGTCTGGTGCTCGACTGAAAAAATCCACCTGGTCCTGGTATCGAACCCGGGACCTCTCCATTTCCAGTGGAGCGCTCTACCAACTGAGTTAACCAGGAGTTAGACGTCAGTAGAGCAAACGGGTTTTATCAACTGCCACCAGTCGTAACACCAACAAGGGTGAACGGCTTGAATTTTCAAGGTTATTAATATAATGCAATTAAATGCAAAGCTGCAAACGAGCTGGACAAGAATGACTATAATAATCCCTGGAGAGGGGGAACAAGGGTAACAAGGGGCCAAAGGACAAACACTAAATTTCCAAATACAGCTAGGTAGTTTGGTGCGCGACCGAAGAAATCCGCCAGGACCAGGGGGATTTTTTTCGGTCGCGTTTTAGTCACCAAGTGGTGTTTGGAGGTTTGTGTTCGTCCTTTGTCTCCTTGTTCTCCTTGTTCAGGAATTATAATCGTCATTCGTGGCAATATTTATTTGGTAATTGTCCAGTTGAAAAAGCTATAATTATATTATTTTGCGCAACATACCCCAAGCAGAAAATCTCTGAGCAAATAAACGTTTGTATTTTTTTGAAATAAATTAAAAACTTATATGTATATATTGAAGATCAACGCCGTGGGACCAGAGCCTTAAAGCATGCTACTGGCACACACCACTTCTGTACAAATTTGAACGTCTTTTGATCATTATAATAATCCCGGGGCATCTGGGTGTGTGGTGTGTGCAACGCAACCGGAACCATTCAGGGCTCCCCTTAACCAAAAGAACAATTTATAATACACGCGTAGTGAGTGCAAGACATTTTGTACGCCCGGCAAGGTTTATCAGGCTGATCTTCTTCTTCTTCAATATGTGTTAAAAATAATAAATGGAGATGTTAGTCATCCTAAGGCGTGACCGGCTACTCCATTACCATTGAAGAAAATATTTCCGACATAGAAATTAAACACTTCAAACATATAGATGCAGCTATACACCTCAATGTCTCCCCCCCCTCCCCACCTTTCCCTTACCTATAACGGAACATAATAAAAAACCGTCTAAAGCTGAAGTCACACCGCCCACAGACCCCACAACACTCAGCCCGCAGACACCGCCCAAGCATCGCCCGCCCCGCACACGACGGCCCGCCACTCTACCTATACAAGACATAACCTCCGGAAGCATAACTCCGCTTGAGCGACGCGACTGGACCGTCGTGCAGAGAGTCAGAACGTCCCAAGCGTCACCCGCGGGCCGCGCCCCGCACGGCAGGTACGGGGTGCGACTCCACCTTCACACTGACAATGATCCTTGAATAATAACACGCACTAGTTCTACACACCAACACGTGCACACATACATAGACACATACGATGAGAACACTTAATGAACAGCACTTATGTTCTTGGTATGAAGTGTCACTTCGAGTCTTACCAATTGTCACCAGATTGTTCACACATACACACACATTGCTATATTCACTCATTTTACAACAAGGTTCAATATTATCAACTCAAAAGCTAGTATTTGTCGATGATATCACTGTCTTCCAGAAACCTTTTTATCGCCTGGAGAGCCTGTTTCTGCATGATTTGATTGGGCCATGGCCCTAGTAATTTACTTACGGTGAAAGGCCTTTTATCCAGGATATCAAACCGTACTTTTAGTTGTGACCGATTGCGATCGAAGCGAGGACAGTTCAAAAATATGTGTTCAATAGTTTCTACATCCTGACCGCAAGAACATTTTGGGTCCTCGATTTCATTAATTTTGTAGCGAAATTCTCTCGTGAAAGCCACATTCAGTCGCAGGCGGTGAAGCATTGTTTCAAATTTTCTCGGTATATCGCTTGGGATATAAAACCGTAATTCTGGATCCACCACGAAGAGAGTAGACTGCCGTCCTGCCTCATTAAACCATATGTCGACTGCCATTTCTTTGGAGTGGTGTGCAATTAAATACTTTATGTCTGTTTTGGAAAAAGGAATTTCTCGAGTTCTTTCTAAAGCATGTGCACTTGTTGCTAGTTTGTCTGCCTCCATGTTTCCTGAGATTCCGCTATGTCCGGGAATCCACTGCAGCTTTAATGAGTGACCATTACTTATGGCCCGATCGATCATATCAGCTAGCTGGTAGACCAATGCATATGCCGGACTTCTAGAGTTTATTGACGAAAGAGCACCGAGGGCTGCCTTGGAGTCCGTGCAGATAACCCACTGGTTTTGAGGTTCTACGTCCTTTATATACTCCACTGACGCAAAAATTGCGTAAAGTTCTGCAGCAGTAGAGGACGTTCTGTGGGACAAACGAATACCTTTCTTCACTTGCATTGATGGAATTACGAAAGCTGAGGTTGAGCCATCATTTGTCGTAGAGCCATCCGTGTATACATGAATGTGGTCTCTGTAGTAATCATGTAAGTATGACAACGCCGACTGAGTAATCACAAAATGAGATGTGCTCAGGCTTTTCTTAAGGTTGGGTAGTTCCGTGTTAATATCGGCGACGCGAAACATCCAGGGTGGTCGATCTATAGTCGGAACCCACGGTGTGTAATCCGGCACGATGACGCTCGACGATATCAGTGTCGAGGAAATATGTGAGCCCGTCCTAGTTATCAAATTCTCCGCAAGTGGGTGACAATTCTGAATGGACAAGCGTAGGAAATGACGTAAGGTCTCATGTTCGCGTAAAGTTGGAATAGGTAGCTGTCTTGTTTCTGCTAAAACCAGTGTTCCGCGAGTTGGACGCGGGACGCCCAAGCAGATCCGAAGACTACGGGCGATCATGTAATGCAGTCTGTTTTCTTGTGTTGCAGATAATCCATGGAGTGCTGGGAGTGAATATGTAATAACTTGCCGAACTAGTGCAGAATGCAGCATTATCATGGATTTGGTTGAGGCTCCCCAACGAACTCCAGTAAAATAACGTAAAATGTTGATTGTTTTGTTTACTTTTGCCTCCAGCATATCGATGTGTTTTACCCAAGTGAGGCTTTGATCTAGAATCACTCCAAGAAAGCGATGATGCGAGACGCGTTCTAAAGTTTGACCCTGTATTTTTAGCTCGAATCCACGAAGGTGCTTCCTCGTGAATGGAAGCATTACTGATTTTGAAGGCGCAATATCCATACCTCGTTCACTTAAGAACTCGTTTAAGAGGTTCAGTCCCGCTTGAAGCTGATCCTGTAAAGTCTTCGGACATGTGCCTGAGGCCCAGATACAAATGTCATCTGCATATATCGTTACATGGAGTGGTGAAGGGAGGCGACCTGGAAGCAAAGCCATGACCGTATTAAATAGAGTAGGGCTTAGTACGCTCCCTTGAGGTACGCCATGTCGGAGATTTTGACTCGTGCTATCTCCATCTGCGGTCTTTACAAACATTGTCCGTTTTGAAAGGAAGTTTTTTATCCACCGTACGACTCGTCCTCGAATTCCAAGTTGTATAAGACTATATAGAATGTGGATTTGACTTACTGTATCGTATGCGCGCTTGATATCTAAAAAGACAGCTATTGTGATTTTTCCGAGCGTACGTTCATGTTCTATGTACGTTACCAAATCTAAAACGCAATCCATCGTGCAGCGTTTGGGACGAAACCCTGCTAGTTCTTCCGGTAACACTTCACTTGTCTCTAGCCACCACTGTAGTCGTTGATTAATTAGCTTTTCGAAAAGCTTACCTAAGCAGCTTGTAAGGCTGACCGGTCGAAAGGAGGCTAGGTCCATGGGTGTTTTTCCCGCCTTCAAAAGCGGTATGACCTTAGCGACTTTCCATTGGTCTGGTATTTCTTCCTTGACCCAGAGAGAGTTGAACGTGCTCAAAAGGAAGTTCAGCGCACGTGGACCGATGTTGGTCAATTCATCCCATGTGATCAGGTCTGGGCCAGGTGACCTACCCCGACGTGTCACTCTCAGTGCGTTTTGAAGTTCCCTCATTGTGAAAACACAATCTAGCTCCAAATGGCAGGACGTAAACTCGTTATCAATTGTTTGTTTGGCATTGACACACGAGGCAAAGTATTTAAGTGTCAGCGATGCCGCGCTTGGTCGAACCAATAATTTGCAAAACTCGTCTGCTATTGTCAGTTCTGATACGCCTCTGGATAGGGCCATTGCTCGCAGCGGGAACCTTTGAATAGCCGGCGCTTGGAGAGCTCTAATAATCATCCACATCCTCGCGAGGTCACTTACAGCCGATAGCTTAGCACAAAGCTGTCGCCATCGATGTTTGGCAAGTTGCCTAAGTTTACGTTGTATAAGGCCGTGAACACGCTGAGCCTCCTTATAGTCCTCTATCCATCCTGAGCGGCGGTATCTTCGTTCGGCTCTTCGTCGTATTGCTCTAAGTTTTTCATACGAAGCATCAACACCTCTATAATCGGATGGAATGGATACCCATCTTGTTGCGTGGTCAAAGTTTTCTCTCACAATCGAAGTAAAATCGTCCAGCGTATCAACGTTTTTACAGCTTAGCGTATTCAAAGATCGAAACATACGCCAATTTGTAATTTTAACTTTACGTTGTCCATTGCGCGGTCTCGCTACCTTTCTGTGCTGGACGAGTATGGGCAAATGGTCGCTTCCATGGGTTTCTGTATCAACATGCCACGATAAATCCGGGAAAATGTCTTGAGAACATATTGTCAAATCCAGAACACTTGAATAAGTACATCCACGAAGAAATGTCTGAGAGCCATCATTTAGCACGTATAGGTTAAGGCTGATCAAGATAAGTTTTAGGACGCAGATCTTAGGCGCCCGTTTCCGGCTTGAGCGGCGTCGGCGTCGCCGTTGGCGTCGGCGTCGCCGTCGGCGTAACTGCGCGGTGCATTATGGGTAAATTTTCCCGAAGGAACCTGAGGTCCTCCTGAAGGACCTCCGGGTTCCTTCGGAGGACCCTCGAGGACTTCGGGTTCTTCGGGAGGCACCTCGGGCTCCTTCGAGGACCTCCGGTCTTCGGGAGGACCTCGAGAGGATCTCGGGTCTCCTTCGGGAGAACCTCGGGTTCCTTCGGGAGGACCCCGGGAGGACCTCGGGTTCCTTCGGAGGACCTCGGGAGGACCTCGGGTTCCTTCGGGAGGACTCTCGAGGCCCTCGGGTTCCTTCGGGAGGACCCTGGGGGTCACGTGACGATGACGTCACTGCAGTCGACGTCATCAATGATGATGCCGATGACGATACGGATGCCGATGACGTCACCAGTGACGTCATCAGTGACGATGACGACGCCGATGCGGATGCCGATGACGTCATCAGTGACGTCATCTATGATGATGCCGATGACGTTGTGGATGCCGATGACGTCATCAGTGACGTCACTGATGACGTCATCAGTGATGACGACGATGCGGATGACGTCATCGCCGATGATGTCATCGTGACATCACTGATGGCATCATCGTCACGTGACCTTCTTCAGGTCACGTGACCCCCCCCAGGTCACGTGACCCCCCCCTTCCGAGGTCATCTGACCTTCAGTACCCCTCCCTACACCTCCTCAAGAGCTGCGCTCTAACTCCGGCGTTACAGGAGTTGTAAACGGCTTTCATTTTTTTGTTTTAAAGTTAGCTCATTTATTTCTGTTAATTAGCCAGCTTGACACGTTGCAAAAGTATATTCTTAAGATCAATAAACTGTGAACAATACTACGTTGATTGGATATGCGTAGCGCGCTTCAGGTTTGGTATATATCTTTTTATTGGTTAACACCTCAAATGCAAACAGGATACTGCCATTTTTTCAAACGCTTTAGAAGACTTGCAGCTCATAAAATAAAACACCGGCCGCAATCACTTTTAAAGGACTTCGATTGTACGCTGGGAACTTGAGTGATAAATTATGCAAGAAATGTACTATCATTGTAAGCGAACTACATACAAAATAAGATAAACTTCATACTAATATATATGGAAAAAGGTTTACTTCTGGTGAAAGTTGTTCCTTCATTTGGCTTACACTTTAACAATTAGATTCTCAACCGTTTCGAGACCTGCTCGAGCTTAATGTTATTTTTAAAGCATAATTTTACCGACAAATAAAAAGAGGAAAGTGCATTTGGTTACGATGTTAGCGTGAGCACTATATAGGCGTTTTTTTTTTGTTGCTTGAAAAGGGTATTGGCAGGCACCAAAGTTTACTGCTTAGGTTTGTGGCCCAAATTAGAACTTTCCACGATGACTAGTATGACATAGTGACACAACATTTTCTTTATTTCGCTGGAAGTACAAGAAATACTGAAGAACATGGCCATCGCTTGTTCGCTCCAAAAGTGTCCCGCTACGAAAACATAAAGCAATTAGAACATCAAAAACGAGTCTAAATCGAACCGCGTTGCCAATCGCAGGTAAGGGAACTTCATCATCATACTAAGCTCCTTGTATATACAATAAATCTCTCTAATAGAAACCAATACGGAACTGCCGTAGCAAGTTCATAAAATACATTCGATCCCTGACTCACGCAAAAAATGAGGTAAATAATATAATGAATACTCTGCGGTATCTCGATCAACAAACACTTCTGATCAGGAAAACCTTGATACAATACATAAACTGCATAATTGGAATCTTACACTTTGACCAGAGTAAGAGTGGAAATTATCTGTCCGGTATAAGTATTTTAGTGCTTGGATTTCGTTGTACACCGGTTTTCGCAAGAAGCGTTTAACGGGAGACACTTATTCAAACCGGATGAATGGAAAGGACGGGGATCACACGTTCTATGGTTCTTCTCTTTCTTTTAGCTTGAGAAAAGTTTGTGGTACCATTCATCAAAGCAGGCTGAACTTCCAATATCTAACGAAGCTCTGTCGCGACTTTACGCACAAGCCTATAAACTAATCTAGTGATTTATGGAATTGTATGTGTGAAATACTTGTGACTAAATATATATATATATATTAATTGATTAAAAATAAAATATAGTCAGGGTATGCGTACCTAGAAAGACGTTTACAAATCCCTGTATTGCAAAATTAGAGACTAGCTCTTGAGGAGCAGGAGGGGAGGGTTACGGTGGGAAGAGGTATGCCCATCATCCTCTCCACCTCATCTCCCTTCTCCTCCTCCTCATTCCCTCCTCGTCCCTCCTCCTCCTCCTTTCCCCCTGCTCCTTCGTACCACTCCCCTCCTCCCACAGTTCTCCCCACTAAATTTAGCTGAAAATTGACACCACATGACCTCAACACCAATTTAGTTTCCCCACTAAATTTAGGGGGAAAATTGATGTCACATAACTTTCTGTCACATCACCTATAATCAAGTTACGTTTTTCCGCTAGATTTAGCGGGAAAATTGACGTCCCGGTTTAGTGGCGCCGGCGTCGGTGCGGCGTAACCACGCTAAATTCAGTGGAAAATTAACGTCACGTGATTCAACACCAATTCAATTCGCCGCTAAATTTAGCGGAGAATTGAATCGGTTTTGGCGTCACGTGGCGTCGATTTTTCCGTTAAATCTAACAAAAAACTGCATTTCCCGCTAAATTTAACAGGGAATTCAATTGGTGTTGAGGTCACGTGACGATAAGTTTCCCACTAAATTTAACGCGGTTATCTCCGACGCCGACGCCGGCGCCGTGAAACCCGGGAACGGGAGCCTAAAAGCTGCGCTCTAAAAACTGGTCCAAGCTGGGTGCAAGTATATCGGGCACCCCATCGCCAAGCCGTGAAGGGTCCCCTTTACGAAATTTTTCAAATTTATTATAAGTATTATGAACCTTAAGCTCAATCCCGGTCCCAAGAAGGTTGGATGAAATGTTCATCTGTAATTTTCAGCCGCGATTAAAAATTAGTGTGAGCTATTGTTTAGTAATCCGGCATATAATCTGTGTATGAAATGGTAGGCGACACGCCTCTTCTTCCCTAGGAAACCTTGCCCTATCTTACAATCAACCTTTATCAAACCCCTGTGACTAGTGCGTGTTGCTGCTAAAAACATAAGGTTTATTTCCACACTAGGTAAGGCGACAATGCAGTAGTAATATTTTGGCGACAGCTTAACGTTTTGGTCCACGCAGAGTAAGGATGGGATACTTACGATTTGATTCTTTCAGAATATAATGTATCATACACTTAGAGTCGGAAAACACAATAGGAAATGTATAGCCAATGTTCGGGACATCTAGAAATAAAAGAAGCGATTTGTATGAATGACTTTTTTTTTGTAATAAAAAGAATGGTTTATATGACTAAAATAACGAATTTCACTTCATCGAAAATAAACCAGGAACAAAATTCACGAAACCTTCTCTATTAAAACATGAACGGATCGACCTGTATTCCAAAAGTTGCACTGAAATTTCCTGAAGCACACACCGATGCTCATGGTTTTATGAAAACACAGAGGAGAAGAAGAAAAAGGCGGCGAAAAGAGGACATAAGATATTTTCCTTAAGCACCAAAGCTCTGAGTAACCGTGCGTCCTGAAGATCGCGACAATGTATCTTTATCAGTTTTGGGTAAGTATTTTTTGCATGTGATGCATTTTTCGTTTACGCAGGCAAACCATTGGTTAGTCGTCGCGACGAATTACCTCACCCGAAACACCGAGACGAGGCCCTCCTCTTCGGGTCAGCTCTGGAAGTCGCCAAGATCTTCATTTAATCCATCGTCCTCCCTCACGGCGCCGCTCAATTCGTGATAACGGACCAGGGGGCAGCATTTACGCCTCAGCTGACTCAGGGGTTCTTCGGCTCAGCCAAACCAGTTACCGGCGAACCACAGCGCATGTACCTCCGCAAACCAACCGGCTCATGGAACGGCTCGACAATACAGAGTTTTAGGGAACCGTCTTTGCTCATCCGATACGGTGCGATGAGCCCACCTATACGAACTCCGCATATGTGAGTATTCTGTGGTAGTGCATGCGCAGTTCGCACCGGGGGGTCCATCGTACCGTATCGGATGTGCAACAACGGTTCCCTACAACTTCCGATTACTCTCGTCGTTGTGATTTGCCGCGTACGTTGACTTGGAGCACAAGACGTGGGATGAGGTGTTGCCGTACGTCACGTTTGCATATTACACGGCAGTTCTAAAAACCACCGGAGTGACACCATTTTCAGCCGGTGCGTGGTAGATAAGTGACGACGATGCACGACTCGATGCTGCACCATGAGCCAAGTGACAATGGGACCATAGAAGCCCAGGTGATCAGTTAGCGAGCAGAGGAGCGCGCCAGCTTGCCCGCGACCGGATTCAATGCCAACAACGTGTCGACGCCAGCAGGTACAACATCCCGCAAAGTGATGCTCATTTTAAAGCTGAAGAAAGAGAGTGGATGTGGACACCGATACGACGCCGCGGACTTAGCGAGAGATGCTTCTGGAGCGTTACTTCGGACCGTACAAGGTGCTCCGTTGCCGCGGAGACCTGACCTATGAGGTGCTTCCAGACGAAACACGATCGTCAGGACGCTGCCAGCCGCGACCCGAGTTGGTGCACGTAGTGCGTCCCGAGCCGTTTTATGCACGATAGAACTGAGTACTATTTATGGGTTAGACGACCCCGCAGTGTAGTGTTTGGCGTTATTTATTCAGTTAATTTATTTAAGTTTGCATCGGGGCGATCTATTTCTAAATGGGAGAGTAATGCCGTGTGCATGACGCAGAACGAACGCTTGTCTGTACGTTTAGAATATTCGTGTTTAACCTTACACCGAGCACAAAATATTAGGATGCCGGAATGACATTGCCTAGTCAGTCTTGCCTTAGCGCATTCCCGAACATTCCAGGCCGAGTTTTCGAGAAGCCGAGTTTAGTAGACAAAGAGCCTAGCGCGGTATTGACAATTTATTCACTGATTCACTCGCGATAGTCAGCTGTCACGCCGACGCACCGTCGCTCGCTGCGTGATAAAGTATGCGTAGATAATTGCAGGCAGTTCCCAAGCATTCAAAGCATATAGAAGGCTTACGTAGTCATACTAATCCATAAATGATCATAATTAGGCACAATGAATTAAACCAGAGAGATTCACTGAGGCGCTCAGCGGGTCCCTATTGAAAATTCTAATATATATGAGAAATTTATCGTGTCCAATAAACACATATGAATCATGCAAGATATATAAGAACATATATGAACATATAAGTAATATATAAGAACCATATAAGAACTATATCAGATATATAAGAACACGCAAGCACCATATAAGAAACTTCTGAGAAGTTTCTTATAATTTTCTTATGTGGTTCTTATATATCTTATAGAGTTCTTATATAGTTCTTATGAAGTTCTCGTTAGGTTCTCATGTGTTCTTATATATCTTGTATCATTCATATGTGTTTATTGGACATGAGAAATTTCTTATACTGAATGACTTTTTCACTAGGGGTATCCAACTCTCTACTATGCTATCCGCAATCCGACGTCTTTGTTCGACGCCATGGGGAGGTGAGTGAGAGATTGCAATCAGCTGGACTAAGTACGACTACTGCCGACGGTCGCCTGCACGAGCGCGCGACTGTTCCCGGTGAGCGATACTCAGTCCAGCATAGATAGTTCGCAGGCGACCGTCGGGGGTGATCTATGGGCACCCGCGTCCGCCAGAAGCCGCTGCCGATCGCCCTGCGGACAGTGCCGCGCGCGGCCGACTGTTCAGTCAGCGTAGGAAGCGCGGTAGGGCTTCCTCACGCTGCTCCTGCGTTTCCGCCATTGTGTGTGCCCCAACGAGCTTGAGTATTACCTTAGAGCGGTAAACTGGAGCCCATGGCCTGCAGCGGGTAGGTTTTCGAACGCAACGGGTACAAGACCTTGCCGAAGAGTGAGATAGAGTAAATTACGAAACACGGCCGTCTGCATAAGGGCCGAGCCGAGCGAGCGGGTAGGAGCTGGTCAAGGGCGGCTGGTGCAGCGACGGCGGCAACGACAGTGCGAGGCGCATTGAACCGCGATGATCGTGCCGGGACAGCGGTAAATCTTCATGCGTGCCATGTTTGACCAGGCAGACGATGAACAAGTAGAACGGGTATGCACGTATCGCACAAGACCTGACCAGAAATGGTCACCGATCCGCGTGCGATGCGCACCAGCTAGCTGCGGCGCAACCGTTTGCGCGCGATTCTAGCTCACGTATAAGGAAACATAGTCTTCACGTAAATTCACGGCATCAACGGGTGAATCATTGCATACCATGAAATAGCGCAGCGTGCGTAAATGACGTCACAAACTTCAGACCGGCTTTTGGCAAGCATCTCAGCGGGGTGAAAGAAAGCACTGGCAAAAGCTAGCGCATCGAGCGGAGTGAGCAGCCCCAAGTCGAGTCTCAAACCGCTCGTGAGCCCCAGGCTTGGCTGTATTTCACCCAGTCTCAGCTAAGACGCCGTGTAGGAAGCTGCACCTTGATGGCAGCTAATGGATAACGTGCTGGCGCGATTGCCTTTCCTCCCCGGAATAGACCGATCTCACCAGCCAGTTTGATTCACGCCACCGCTGCCATAATGCATCGAGGGAACTTTACTCTTTCCGCACGTGCGACAACATCGCTGGAGTCCTCTGCGCGTAGAGCACGAGATGGCACGAGTCCTCTCGTGCACCTGGCCGTCTGCCTCCTGCAAACCAAAGCTATGGCGGCGTCACGCATGCAGCGAACGGTTAGTGAGCATCGGTCTGTTGGAGCCCGGTTGCCTCAAGGAGTCCATTGTAACTGAACAGCACTAAGAACCCAAGGCCCCACACACGCCGACGATAGAAGCAGAACCAATATAAAACTTCTTATTAAAGGATTCTAATGACACACCCACTCCTGAAACATATTTAACGTTGTTTTGATCATTCTGATTTTACCACAAGAACTCAAGAGTGTCAGTGTGGACAAGGCATCAAAACACTCCAGACTCCCCGTAACTAAGCACAGGTGATAGAAGGGTTAATAATACACGCACTACGCAATATGTGTAGAATCTGAAGTGTGCGTGTATATGTCATGCAACAAAACCCGGAAACATACGACGAAAGCAAAACAGAACATAACAAAGGCTAATATGCTTAATCGCTATGTCGTTGGTAGCTTTAAATAAATTTGTGCACGAACTTACTCCGGTTAGTGAAACACGTTTCATTCGTCATCGTTAACGTTACCTCTTTCTTTTTTTAGAAGACAAAAGACAAGAGACTGTTTATAACATTGTATGTTGTTGCACCAATTCTGGGTGTAAAGCCGAAAGGGTTGGCGCATTTATGTATGGAGCAAAAGCGTCTTTTATCAGACATACGTTTCAAGTAGGTAAGCTGGCTAATGTCACACCCAATTTAAAACGCAGACGACAGATGAGAAAAGTGTATACACACAAACCGTTCAATTGCTGCTGTTTCCGCTTATGTCAACCGTGGATGTTTGAAAATGTGTGGACAGTTTAACTCGTGTCGCCGCCTGGCTAACTTTCAAGGCGATAGCTCTCTTTGACAGTCAATGACTGCGCACATGCGGCGGACAGTATATTTTAGCGTCAGCTGTTCTCGGGCCTGTTCTACTGGGCGATTGTCGTGTTACCGAAAACGATGGAAGCATGCAAGCATTTATCTCAGCTATGGCGTCGGGAGAGTGCGAGTACGGCAGTCATACGTTGGTGATACCCTGGCCCTTTCGCTGATAATAGTCGCGGTTGAGCAGTATCATCAAAAGATAAAGCAGGAGCGCGGAAGCAACTAACGTCAGAAGGATGAGACCATCCTGAAAGTAGGACATCCCCATGGGTTTCCCTTGTTCACTTGATTTCCGGTCATTCGGCTATACGAACGTCGTAGTAGTCGTAGTGCCGTCTTCTGCATGTTGTGGAATATGACATTGAACTGACCGGTTTTTTTCATTTTTATTTTATTTCATTTATTTACCTTGAGGACCCGCGTCCGGGATGCTGCGCAAACGAGGGTAAGTTCTGAAATTTGCACGCTTTAGCATCTGGTGCTCAGGCAGATGCGTGCTGAACTTGGGCTGGTTTGGAGCTTGCAGGCATTCAGGGATTCCCGCAACGTCACCCCGGGACGGTGTCACAACTGCCGCTGGTCGCGGAAATCCGGGACAGTGAAACACCAGCACGCGCCGACAGAGAAGCGGCGATGACGCATATTCCTAGAGTCTATGTGATAGGACTCATCGCAACAAAGGCTCCGCTGAATTTGCTGGTTATTGGGAGCGACGACGTGACGAAACATCTAGCAATTGAGTATCGCCGCGGCGTCCTCCTCCGCCTATTTCCGCCGCCACGCAGTGGGGAACGGCGGTGTATCGCTGGGCGCGTCTGTGCCAGCCGCCCACCTCACCCCCCCTCCGCACGTTCTCGCCGCGTTGCGGCGACTCGCACCTACGGGTGGCTAATTACAAATATTCACCCCACCTTGGATTACCGCTACGCCGTCCCGCGGCGTCCCACCGGCGGCTTAAGTACGCCCTAGCCCCGCTGTTCCGCACTGCACCTATGGGTTGCTGGGTGTTACGTCACGCGGCCGGCCTACGGGTACGCGCCTTGGACGTCCCCGGAAGCCCTGCCGCCGGCTTTGGAGACCTGCGGACGCAAACGGACTGCGGTTCGTTCTACGGCCTGCCACGCCGTTTTTCAAGCGAGTTGTCTTACCAAGTCACCGTGCCGTATGTGAACGGGTGCCGCCGCCCCTCTATGCACAGCATGTATGCACAACAACGAAATGGCTCTGTCATTTTCCGCGCATCGCGCGCAAGTCCTTTATGCAGCCGCTAAGTGACCTGATATGTTTGGACCAGAAAGAAGAAATTCTTGGGACTGTCCTCCCCGTGGAGGAGGGTTGAGAGACTGCATTCACCATGATTCGGTATACATAACCGCTGTGCGAATCGCTGACGCATCTTTTCAAGAATCAACGTTGCGGCGGCAGCTATTTTTTATAAGAACATGATATCTTTATTTTATATCTGAGGTTTGTATTGCAAGTATGTATATTATCTCAGGAAGGGTTTGTTGTTCTCCTGTTGATGTCTGTGTTGCGGTGCAAGATTGACACAAAAAATTCATTTTTGGGTCATAAGCGATAAAATAATAAGCACTCTTATGTCTATGAGCAGTAAAGCAGCGAAGAAATTTACAAGTTGAATTGACTTAGAAGTATTAAAAAAAAGAAGCATAAAATATTGGGGTAAGTATCAAGTACACTTTAAAAATTCTTTCCTACTCTACGTCGCCGTCGTTTTTACTCCCTCAAATGAAGTTACTTTTCTGTTCTTTTATCTGGAAAGTAAGACCAAATCCTCAACAATGCATTATTGCTTTTGTAGGCAATACTTTAAGTTAACGTTTCCGTTCGCTTATGTCTTACATTGTTACTATGAACTGTTTTGCTGTGTTACATTATTCGGTGTCATGGCATTTTAGAAGAATTACTGTTTATAAAACATACGTCTTTTCAAGCGAAAGGGGCTTGCTTAAAAGCAGACCCATCTTTGTCGAGTCATCCTTGAACACGTACTGTTCCAAAAACTAGAGCCCTCCAATTCTCAATGTTCCTGTAGATTCCATTGTGTACAGTTTTTTAGCGTTATTGCAGTGTATAGGTATCATTTGTGTGAAGCCTGGCTACGTTAATACTCGTAGCTTCGAATGTAAATCTACTCGCGATGTTTACATGAAAGCGCTGTTCCGCGGCGCCGGATCGTTTCCAGTGTAAAAAAGCATTTTCCGAGCCCGTCTAGTATTTTAACTTCTCTTCTAGATAGTAAAGCTTGTTTTTATCAACTAAAATTGTTTCCACAACGGGACGTTCACACGCAAATGCCTTTCACATCAGCCCCATCCCGAAGCGCCCAACGCCACTTCCGATCAGCTCAGCTGCTTACACGGCACGGGCGTAGATCCCTTCAGTTTCCGCTGATAACCCCCACATTCAGAAGTGCAGTTCAAAGCGCCAAGCTTCTTGCCCGGCTGCTGGCCGTGTTTTTACTGACTCCTATTTCAACACGCGTATTGCCTCGCCAGTGGCGCGCGGCGAAGCAAGAAGGCTGGCGCTTTGAACAGCGCGTTAACCTGTGGCTGGAGGTGTACGAGAAGGGATCACGCTCTCCGTGGGAGTTTGCTCAACCTGTTGGTCGAACTAACGATCGAAAGCGCCCGGCCTGACTCGATCGCTTCCACCGGTGGCGTCGGCGAAGAAGCGCTCCGGCCTTGAATTTAGCTGCTGTTGGGCTGAGAAATATTTTCTCTATGTTCTACAGAGAATTTCCATTTTAAATTATTGTATAGAGGCTAAATATCTTCAGAAATGCATTCACTTTTACCCGCTTTATAAGCGGATATAAAAAAGCGGCTTGCTGGCCTCTCTTTCTCTGTACGCTGTATAAAAACTTGTGTATTAAGATTGGACAGAAGTTGTAAACAAATTGCATGGAAAAAAAATAAAAAATTTTAAACGTTTTTTATCCTTTTTTCTAATAATAATAAATAAAATTTTAGCGAATCTCTTTTTTTGAATAATACCGATTTCTTGCCGTATGCACATACACAAACATCACAAATACGAAGGAAATAATCCCAAGAGAAAGGGAACAAGAGGGAAGCAAGGACGAATTTATTCTCCAAACACACCTAGGTACTAAAAGGCGACCGAAAAATCCAAAGGCAATCCGGCATAGCTGTTTGAGATTTGTGTTTGTCATTCGTCCTTTCATGCTCCGTTCTCTCCGCGGATTGCCACAATGTCATTCGTGTCCGCATAATTGCATCGGTCAAACGCTGCCGTTTACTTCCTGTTGGTGTAAGCACAGGCGCACGCCACGGGACCACACACTAACACTAGTCATCAATTAGATTGAACTGCAGCGCACTAGCGGGAAAGTGTAGACGTCCACGGTCTGATACTAGACAGGCGGATACTTACGGTCGCGCAGATCACCATGCCTTGTTTGCAGAAACCACATGTTCTTCTCTCGGGGATGTCGTTCATAAGGTTCAGTAGCTCGCCATTCCAACTATAAAACATTGCATAGAGGCCATAATAAGTTTGACACATTCGACTAACGTCAGCACTCCTTGCAAGGAGGCTCCGGCTGGTGTGCGATGTAGCCTCTGCTCTGAATCTTCTATCGATTCTACTTTATAAGAATTATATAAAAATATATCAGCAGAACGTCAATTGAGAGGTGGTGATATAACATGTTCCTCATTGTCTTTGTCTTATTCTATAGATTTCGCGGAAAGAAAGTTTAAAAGAGTCCATTGAAAGTTGTCGATACAACGTGACAGGATATGAAGTTAAAAGAGTTGGTAGAGAAATGGGGATAAAATTGCTATAGGTTGCCTGAAATATATTTGTACGCGCCAGTCACCTGTCTGAACAATCGTGATTGCTCTTTGTGTTATGATCGCCTCTCTAGCCACCTTCTTCTTACTCACTTGTCACCTCAGTCCCCTCAAAGCTTAATGTCGATAATGAAATCAATGCAGAGGTGCAAGCGAGCTTGAAAAGAATAGCGATAATAATCCCTGAGAAGGAGAACAAGGAGGACAAAGGACACGCACAAATTTACAAACACAACTTAGGTGTCTGGTGCTCGACTGAAAAATTCACTTGGTCCTGGTATCGAACCGTGACCCTCTCCATTTCCAGTGGAGACTGACCCAACCGAGCTAACCAGGAGTTAGACGTCAGTAGAGCGAACGGGCTTTTAACAGCTGCCACTAGTCTAGCAGCAGACAATAGTGAACGACCTGTTTTTAAGGCTATGATGATAATGCAATTAATGCAAAGATGCAAGCGAGCTGGACAAGTAATAATGATAATAACCCTGAGAAGTGAGAACAAGGGGGACAAAGGACTAGCACAAATTTCAATACACAAGTAGGTGGTCTGATGCCTGCGACTGGAACAAATCCACCTGGTCCTAGTATCGAACCCGGACCTCTCCATTTCCAGTGGAGAGCTCTACCAACTGAGCTAACCAGGAGTTAGACGTCAGTAGAGCGAACGGGTTTTAACAGCTGCCACCAGTCTAGCAGCAACAATAGTGAACGGCCTGCTTTTTAAGGCTATGATGATAATGCAATTAATGCAAAGGTGTAAGCGAGTTGGACAAGAATAACGATAATAATCCCTGGAGAAGGAGAACAAGTGGGACAAAGGACAAGCACCAATCTCAAACACGAAGCTAGGTGTCTGGTGCTCGACCGAAAAATCCGCCTGGTCCTGGTATCGAACCATGGACCTCTCGATTTCCACTGGAGTGCTCCTACCACCTGAGCTAACCAGGAGTTAGACGTCAGTAGAAGCGAACGGGCTTTTATACAGCTGCCACCAGCCTAGCGCCAACAAGGGTGAACGGCCAGCATTTTAAGGCTTAAGATGAATATAAATGCAATTAATGCAAAGGTGCAAGCGAGCTGACAAGAATGACGATGACAATCCCCGGAGAAGGGGAACGAGTGGGACAAAGGACAAGACACAAATCTCCAAACACAGCTAGGTGACTGCAGCGCGACCGAACAAATCCGCCTGGTCCTGGAATCGAACCACGGACCTCTCCATTACCACTGGAAAGATGAACGTCTACCAACTGAGCTAACTCAGCAGTTAGACGTCAGTAGAGCAGACGGCTGTTTAACAGCTGCCACCAGCCTAGCACCAACAACGGTGCAACGAGCTTAGCATTTTAAGGCTTATGATGATAATGCAATTAATGCAAAGGTGCAAGCGAGTTGGACAAGAATAACGATAATAATCCTGGAGAAGGAGAACAAGGGGGACAAAGGACAAGCACAAATTTCCAAACATCGCTAGGTGTCTGGTGCGTGGCTCAGAAGATCCGCCTCGTCCCGGTATCGAACCCGGGACCTCTCCATTTCCAGTGGAGGGCTCTACCAACTGAGTTAACCAGGAGTTAGACGTCAGTAGAGTAAACGGCTTTAACAAGCTGCCACTAGTCTAGCAGCAACAATAGTGAACGATCTGTTTTTTAAGCTTATATATTATGCAATTAATGCAAGGGCAGTAAGCGAGTTGGACAAGAATAACGACAATAATCCATAAAGAAGGGGGACTATACTGCTGCCCACTTTTTCTACACCCGTGAAGCTTAGCCTCACCATCTCCCGGATATCATTCCGACGTCTCTGGTGTTGTTATAAGTCTCAGGCGATGAGCTGCATCTTCGACTTCAGCATAGCGGCATAGAGCGGTGTCACCATTATCGCCATGCAGCTAGAGTTTTTATCGAGATATGAAGCATACTTCCCCGTAAAGCTTGGTAAGTATTCCTTGATTGAGAGGGTCTGCAGAATTACACATCTGTATTCGTAGCATACGAGGAGAACGAAGAGCGCAAGCATACCAAAGTATTTAGTGCCTGCGTAGACTTATATCAACTGTATTCCTGTCTGTTCTTCCGCAGCACAAAGCGATCGTAAAATATATTTTTTATTGGAAAAAATACTAGTCACTATAGGTTTTTTAAAACCTTCACCTACTGGGAGAGGAGTAGACCAAAGAAGAAAAGAACGCGAAATAACTAGAAGAGAATCGAGAAAACCGAAAAGCCAGCGTGGGAGTCGTTGAGAGATGAAGCATATGCTAGTCATTTGACAACAGATTCAAGCGAATCTGAGTTGTGTGTATGCCTCCTTCGTCAGGGTCGACATTACTTGCTCGTCGATGGGCTAGGGAAGCATCGGCGAGGAATGAGGCTGGACAGCAGTGCAACAGCGCGGTGAGGCTGCGTAGCCAGAATCTCTTTGTTTACCGATCACTGCGATTGGCGCCGCCGATACCATTTTCTGCTCTGCTCGTTCTTCAGAGCACGGATGAAATAGATTTTGAATTCGTGAGGTCTGTGATTTTGCAAGCAGAATGGTTCAGAAGCCTGTGGACGAGTTAACATAGTTTCCAATAAAAGGTGTTTGTGTCCTGACACCCCTTTCCTTGTGCCACGAGATTTGTTTGTTTGTACGAAGTCCCAGACGCCGTGATAACCGAAAGGCAATTTGATAAAGAAAATCAATATGTTAGATTCCCATAAAGTTAGTATTGTCACGATAAAATATCTTTTGCGAAAAACGAGGATATATTTACCTCTCATTGGTTTCTTTGGCGTCTGTATACCAAATCCACCGTGCAATCCGTGGAAACTCCGAATTCCGGTTTTCTCAGAGTGCTTGTGACGCACTGTATTCCTGAAATATCTACTGATGTTGTAAGATACTTCAGATATAACGTTTCATTACTCGTGAGGAACTGTTGAAAAAGAATAATTTGAATTTATTCAGTGTAAAGTATATCATTGTCTTCGTTGGTATTAATATTGTTATCTATTACGATAAATTCAGTGATGGGCATAATATTTGAAAATTGTATCGAAATAAAAACTATTTGACTAAGATACATTTAATTGCAAATGAAATTGAAATTCTGAAAATCTATTTGACACAAAATGCAAATACAACAAGAAGCATTCGATTCTCTTCCCATACTTTCGCAAATGCATTTGGTTCCCACAACTTGACTTGCGCATATGGCTTAAAATTAACCCCGGGATAAACTACTAATGCCTGAATACTATACTGCATAAATGTCCGTAGAACTACGTGTGGGTGGCACAAGAAATGAAAGGCGTTGAGTCAACGCTTCGCCCAGTCGTACTTGAAGGCTCTGTTATACCCCGACGTCGAGCGTAGCAAACGCGACGTAGCGCAGCGCACACAGATACTGATGGGGTCGCGGACATCCGAGTTCCTCTTCGCCGGCCAATCAAACGCGCGCATGTCTGTGCTCCGCTGCGTTCGCTGAGCTCAACGTTGGAGTATAACAGAGCCTTGAGGAGTCCCCTCAACCGCCCGTGCCGCGGAGGACGCGAGCTCTGGTCGCTCGGCCGCTGTCCAGAGCGACGACCGAAGATTCTGGAATCACGGCTGCCGGAGCGGCGTCCCACTGTTTCAGTCAGACGGAGCGCGTCGCGTTGAAGCGAACAAACGAGCAAGCCAGCAGACGATGTTGAGGACGACATCAAAGACGAGATCTAGAGACGACGCTCTAGGAGTACTTCTAGGGGCGATCTCGACGACGACCTCTAGGACGAGGTCTAGGGCGATGTCGAGGACGACATCTAGAACGAATTCAAGAGCTACATGCCGCCAGACAAGACGACCGCCGCCCGGCCGATCGAAAAACCGGCCGTCTTCCCCAGAACCTAAGTGAAGGACTTTCGCGGCTTTTTTGTTTCGATTGCTGGGTGGGCTCTCTTGCTGCGCTTGCTTTCGTTCCCTCATCATGACCGACTCGCCCGAGCATGCTGCGGCGATGACATCGTTGCAGTTAATTTCAGGAGATCTATTAAAACGCAGTGACAGCGACGAAGATATTAGCTTAGCTCCAGCCCGAGTGACGACGAGACAGCCGTTCTCAGCGAAGTGTTTGCCGAGTCGTTTGTTTGGCCTGCGAAGAGACCCAAGATATCGCGTTACGTCGAAGGCGTTGTGCGCGCCTATTCGGATGAATATCTAGGTATGTCGTTTGTTCGTTTTGTGGTCTCTGTAATGTAATTGGAATAATTAGAAGACAACACGCCAAATATTCCGCAGATGGAAGCCGCCTTCGGAGATGACGATCGCTTTACGGCGTACGTGTTTGGTATTGCTTAATAGCATCCTACGGCTCGTACAAGTGCTTCTAGTTGTCTTCATCGGACTTATATGTACAACTGTAAGGAAAATAAATTGTGTCTTAACGTCGGGGTCACCGTTAATCAAGTAGTTAACAATCCATTTTTTCGTCAAAGCATAAAGTTCCCATCAGAACTTCATGCTTTCAGCAAGATAACAATAACAACCGAAACTGTTCAAAAGCGAGAGCAGACGCTCTGGAAGCGGAGGCGCTGGGAGCGTTACGCTCGATTTGCTCCGCAGTGCGTGCCACTGGGATTGATCACGTGACCGATCGCTCACGGAGGCCGACCGCCTCGACGACCGCTGGCGCGGAGCGCTCGGCATTTGCCAGGGGAAGGGGCTATAAGCAACCCCGCTCTGTGGACGTAGCCCGTGATGCGCTTTCCGCGCTTCACGTGACACTCACACCGCCTCGGACTGGCTCTGATGGCTCGTAGCATCCGCTGCGCTCGGACGTAAGGTGAAACGGAGCATAGCAGCATTTAACCTCCACTGCAGTCGTTGAGCGGCTTACAATTCGAATCGTTGGCATCCGGTGTTTGACTTTTGCATTCGAACGCGTTCGACGAGTGCACTGGAGACAAAGGCAGCTAGTTTTATGTTTACCCCCTAATTCTTTGAATCAGAGCTTGGCATTCTGGGCCCGTTTGCTCGAAGTCGCTAACCGCGGCTAAAATTAGCCGCAGTACCTAGGAGAGGGATTTTGAAATCACGTGACTGGCTGGGTAGGGAGAGGGGGAAACATGGCGGTGCCCCAGGTGAGTGAGCGCCGCTGGCTTTGGAACTAATATGTCGTTGTAGCTGCAATATCGGGTGCGTTAGTCAGCAACGAATGGTGCAGGAGTCTTTCGCTTTGCCTTACTTCACTTAAATCGCAAAGCATGAGCAATGACCTCGCCCCAATTTTTAGATAGTCTTTCGATTCTGGCAATTCGTGAGCCTAAATGAACGCGATGATTGTCGGCATGGCAACGTCTTTGGAAAGCAGATTGCCTTGACTCAATCGGCCGGGTATTGATAGCACACAAAGCAGACAGCGTTCCAAGAGACCTTCTTCTAAGTTGCCCAAGCATCGAGGAGAACACAGGAAGTGTAATTCTGCGGCCCGCGCGTGCTGGCATTTTTCTTATAAAAGATTCGAAGTAAATGATCACAATACGGCTTTGACGAACGCACGTGCAAGGCAAAATTTGTTTTAGACTTTTTGCTTTAGAAAAATTACTACTGCAAACCCCAGCACGTGCAACGCCCTTGTAGCATGCACCTCGGTGCTTGGAAAATATAGAAAAAGGTGTATCGGGACGCTGTCTGCTTTTGTGTGCTATCAAAACTCGGCCGATCGAGTCAAGGCAATCCACCTTCCAAAGACGTTGCCATGCCGACAATTATCGCGTTCATTTAGGCTTAGGAATTGCCAGAATTTAAAGACTATTTAAAATAGGGCGAGGTCATTGCTCATGCTTTGCGATTTAAGTGAGGTGAGTCAAAGCGAAAGCCTCCTGCAACATTCGTTGCTGACTGACGCGCCCGATATTGCAGCTACAACGTCATATTAGTTCCAAAGCGAGCGGCGCTCACTCACAGTGTCACCGCCATGTTTCCCTGTATCCTACCCACCTACCGAGCCAGTCACGTGATTTCAAAATTCTCTCCTAGGTACTGCCGCTAACTAGATTGCCTTCATACAAGCGCGCTTTTGCTTAAGTGGTGACATCTCAGCCATTTTTACGCCCAATCGTTTTTTTATGCATTTTGAAGTGCGCGCAATTCGGTGTCACTCAGCTCGAGCGCGTAGCTTTGGCTAATGCATAGACGCCATTTTAGCGCCCAGGTCACGCACCAAGTGCGCGAGAGCGTCACGCGCTGACACATTCAGTGCACCAATGGATGTCTTCACCCTGAGACATACAGACATGTAGGCACCCTACGGCTAACTTCGGCCGTGTTAGCGCTTGAGCAAACGGGCCCTGACGTCCCCGCGCGTTCTCTTCTCCTTCTCTCCTTAGTTCCTCGGCACATAGTAGAGATCAGTGGTGCCATGAGGTAGGCTTTTGGAGGCGATATGACGTCACCGGAGGTGATGCCGGGGAAGACTTCCGGTTTGGAGGGACACGCTCCCAACGATGACCAAAAAGGCGAACACGACCGATGGGCGCTATTTGGACGTAAAAGACAAGCTGACGATTTAGTGCCAAAGTGCTTTTGGTCGCTCTGGGGGGCGTTCCCGCCGACTGCGACCCCTACTTCCGGCTTCACTTTGCAGTTTCTCGCTTGGTTGGCTGGAGCCGGTATGTCACCTCCTCTTCCTACCTCCATGAGTGGTCCTGAGCTGTGCTCAGCGTGTGATCTTCACAGCCATGCCTTTGTAAAGATCTTCCTGGCCAGCGCGATCTTCAGTGTTCTTGCGTGTCGTGGGTACATTGCTCGCTTTTCTAGGCGTGGACGAAGGGTGTTCTAGCCTCTAAAGAGAGCACGCTGAGCTGTATTTTGCAAACGTAGAAGCGGTGTATAAACATCTGCCAGCATCTCCTCACCGGCGCTGATAAAGACAATAGGGAGTTTTCGTAGATCGTTCTGGCGTCTCCGCTACGCCTCCGCTACGTTATCCGCTACGCCTCCGCAACTACTGCGCATGCGCCAATCTAGCGCAGACCTTGCGGAGTTGCGGACGTGGTTGCGGAGGCGCCTTACGAAATAGCGGATCTCGAGATACGCTGGCCGTTCGATTGTGTGTCTTTTTATCTATCTTATTTTATTTATACATATATACGCGTATAAATAAAGAACACAACGACGACGACGTTGAGAGGATGACACACCGGGCGACGGCGGTGCCTCAATCTGAGCCCTGGTGCCTCGGAGGCGGCAGCTTCTACTTTGACTGGGCTACCTCCTTGGAGCCTGATGCTTCGACCGCAGTGGACCCCAGTGAGCAACAGCGCCATAATGTTCCGGAGGCTCCTTCATGCACCGATCGAACGGCGTGCCAGATCCCCCAGCTCGCTTCTCACCCGCCCAACCCGCCTCCACGAAATCTGGACTTCTGCGAATCGGACTGCCATCCTCCCCAATACCAACAATCCATGTCGTCGTCATTATGCATGTATATACTCATGACATTATCATGTTCACTAGACGCGGCACCGCGGGCCTCCATGGTACGAGCTGGTGCCTTTCCGCGGTGCCGCGGCTCTCCAGAGCCAAATAAATAAAGTCTAAAGACTAAAGACAAAATTCTTTGCTGATCAACAGTCGGTAGCGCCTTAAAGAAAAAAAGAACAATAGTGTTTCCCCGTTTATAGAATACAAATTCCAAAACTACACCATACCAGTGGCGCACATCAGTGAAATAACATAACACCGCTTTGGCGGTTCCGAAAACATCAAATACACATCCTCTATTTCCCTCCAACTTAAACTGGACAATAAAAGTTGGTCCTCAAGAACGCTGAGCCGCTGCATCTTCGGGAATTGGCGGAGAACGCGTCCACGAACATAAAAGAGCGCGAGATGACAAAGAGAGGATTGGCTTGGCCGAACTGAATCTGGCTTTAAGCAAAGCGCGATTACCGCAAGCTGGCAAGATGTGCTACGAAGAATTTATCCAGAAAAAAGATTAACATTCATAATCGTAAATTAACCATGTGTTGTGTTCGAAAAGAGGCACTCTGATAAAACAAATACGTGGTTGCAGTAATAGTATGCGTTTAATGTTTTATATAGTGCTTTTTACGACCGCTAGTGGCGCTGTCATAATCGCAGTACCGTAGCCCGCAGAGAACGGTCTACGAAAGCACTTTTTTGAGTCTCCGCTATGCCTCTGTTAGCGGGTCTCGTAGCGGGTAGCGGATAGCGTTGCGGAAAGGCCAAAACGATCTACGAAAACTCCCTAATGAACACCAGATTCAGCGTCTTATCAAACCGTTCACATTTCCTTTTCGACTTTTTTGTAAATCTTATTTTCTTCCACACATTTGAGGCCCATTCAAACGAGGGCGCTGGCTTGTGTTTTCTCTACGTTAGGTTATGAGTCACCGGAACATCCGTGCTTCATATGTTGCGTGAAAAATTCTACTCCTTGAATTTTTCGTGCTTCGCAGCGGAAGTGCATAGCATAGCACGTGCGCACTTCGTATGAAGCCCCGGTGCATACAAACCACAGATGTCCCGGTGACAGTCAACAGAAGCAGACGTATGTTCCAGTGACATAAAGCAATTTAAGCAAGCGGTATTGTGTGAAAATACCTTGTTCGTGTGCAACGTCAGAGAACCTACGGGATGGGGGTCGAGTGCGTGAGCCCACTGCAGCTCGGAACACGTGGAGCAAAAGCTCGCGCTGCAAAATCCATGGATCCTGGGTTTAATCCCCTCCCTGCCCGTTCCGATTAGGATGAGCATCGTACCGACGTTCGGTCCTGTACCACTACAGCGTGACGCACGTTAAGGACACCAGGCTAGCGGTTGTACCGCACTGGCTAAATTGCTCATCTACAGCTAATAGACAAGTCACGTGTCGAGGCAGACTACGTTCAGGGTGTATAAACATACGTACAACCCAGTTTTTTTCCGCAAAATGAGAGACTCGAAGAGCAACGAACAACACATAAAGCTTTAAAAATATGTCCTGTGTTGTTCCTACCTTCACTTTTTTTTAGTGTTGTGCACTGTTACACGTACGTCATGTCTGCTATTTCAAAGCAAATTGCACGTTTCTCGCTGTTCCCATTTTGTGACGTTAGAAAAACTGTGCATTTATGTAGTAGCGCCCTTTTTCCTGGGGTTTGGAGGCGGAGCTTCTCCAACAAGCATGCTGCAACCACAGCCGAGCCGGATTTGTACGTCGAGCCTCCAGGTTCGATTGATCGAAGAACTTTCGAACGTTCAACCCGGCTCTACAAGGTTCGACTCTTGTGGACAGTGAGGTAAGACTTTGATACAAGCATCTAGGTCTCGAGAAAACGTTTTAACGATATGGGTTAATTTATTTTATCAATAGTTACTATTAATGGATAATAATTCTAATAATGTAAATATTAATAACACAATTTATTCTTGCTATATAATATAACCAAAACAATCAAACAGTGCTTCCCTTACTAAAAGTAGAATGTTTGACTTGATCATTTGGCCATCACCATCCAATCCGAAGCCAACTGAGCCAGCCCGTCGCGCATGCGCTAAACAGTTGAACCCCAGTTGGGTGGAGATCTCAGAACTCCAACTTATTAGTTAATGACCTGAATGCGACATGTACTGAATACACGTAGCGATCGCAGGTGTATGGCCAGATTTAGAAATATAGACTTTTCATTCTCAGGTCGACACTAATTTATACTCGCGCCACACAAGCAACTCGAATTCCATTTACAACGAATGACATTTGAACGATTTGCCCGATCAGCGCGCGACACTCCGAGCGTGGGGCGTTCCACGCGCGACAGATCGCGAGCCGATTCATCAATCACACGAATGTCATTCGTTGTAAATAGCATTACAAGCGCGTTCAGTGGGGCGACGGGTATTAAACTACATGTTCTTAATCATAAATTTAAATTGATCGGAAATGTATTACCAAAATGCACCCCTCGCTGACGGTAACTCTGTCAAATGGCCACGACATTTCGTGATCCTCTCCGCGAGGTCATTCTTGAGAAAAACTACCACTTGTATTTTTCGGTTAATATCGGTTAATATCGATTACCGGTTAACAATTTACGTTTACGGTTATCGTTACTGTCAACAAACATTTCAAATACCTCATTCGTTCCGGTTACGGCCACTGAAGAGAATTCGTTCCTAATCGGCTTTGGCTTCGGTTACGGTTACGGTTTGAGGCTCTAGTTTCGGTACTGCTTAATCGGCTCTATTGGATCATAGCGTCGGCTGCAGTCGGACTTAAAGCAGAAACTGAAGCTGTTTTGTATTTCAGGAAAAGCACTTAAAAAGTCTTTCTTTCCTTTTGAGGCTTTCTCTACATGTTCGCCACCGAACGTTATTCATTTTCGCCGAAGCGATGGGACATCAAGTGCCGGAGGCCATTGTTTTAGAACTCCTCGTTCTGAGTGTTCAGGGATCATTCCGTACCTTCAACGATCACTTGGAGCAATACGTAAATTGAAACGAAAAGG
>JAZHYW010008809.1:0-16970 GCA_037355805.1 Ixodes ricinus | reverse complement strand
CTCGGGATGGGGGAGCTGGAGGATAACCCCACAAGTTGAAGCCTAGGCCAACGCCTCCTGTACTAAGATGCCTGTCAGGTGGCTCGCTCTCCCATTGCGGCCGGTCTGCCATCGTATTGCAGCCAAACGCCACTAGGTGGCGCTCTGTTCCTGACCCGCCAGGCGCGAGCAACAACATCATCATCAGCAACTTTTGCTGGGCGCTCCAGCATCTCGGCAACTGGCGCGGCCGGCCGCTCGCAACTGAGTGTAACTTTATTTATTTTAACATTAGTTTTAGTTTCAGTCTTTGGCTTACTGTTTTGCATCCTTTTGAAGAAAAAGACCCAATTATTCTCCATGGCCCTAGCCCATAATACCAAAAGAAGACGAAGACGAAAGTGTAAATATACCAAAGAGCGAGCCAGCGCTGCGTAAGTTTGTCTTTCTTTTGGTGCGTGGACTGGAGTAACTTGTTGCTGGTGCGCTGTTCCGCTTACAGCACCACATGCATTCTAGCCTTCGCACTCTCTTTGCGCTGTTAACGCCAGTGGGGACAACACTGCACTATTCGATTTGAAGCACTACTCGCACACCCCGAGTGGGTATCACAATCAGCGGGCGTCAACGTCTCTAGCGCCTGCGGCCGCGAGCGATGATGATGATGATGATGATGATGATGCCATGCGGCTGCCCCTTTGTAACGGGCGGGCTCGATTACTCATGTTCTCAACTCGTGGGGTGAATCAGCACCCCTGTGTTGTGAGTGATGCCGCCAATCCTCCAGTCGCTCATGGTCTGCTCGATGGTCTTCCAAACGGCTTCAGTAGCTGGCTTTCTCGCTTGCCGTCGACGAAGCCCAGCGCTGTCGCCAGAGGCGGGACACCTTCGTGTAGTCGGTCCGCCTCTTCGGTGGGAGGAGTCACAGATGCCGGATTCCGCCACAACGGAGTATGATGTCTCCGCGGTTTCGCTCTCACCCTCGCATACTCGGTAACAGTCGGACGCTACATTATTGTCGAAGCGCCGTTTGTACACCGGCGGTGTGGAGAGTACCTCACGAGCCTCGGAACAATAGGCGGCTGCCCAAGCTGGTCGTACAGCCGCGTCTCTGCCGTGATTTGCTGTTTTAACTCCGCATACATGGTAAGGGCTGACTTTGTCCGGGCAGCCTCCAGCCATTGCACATTCTCCCGTTCGGAACCCTCTTCCGCACCAGAGACTCCCATTCCCTCTCTGTGGTCGCCTCCACTGGTTCTGTGAAGAAGCCGAACTTTTTCTCAAGCGGTAAAGGCGCTGCCAACGGCTCTGCAGAGAAGTCATATGTGTATACGAACAGCCTCTGGGCCCAGCGACATCGGTCCATGAGTCGAAGCCGCCCGTCATAGGAAACCTTGCTTGTCGCCTCCCTTGCTTCGAAAGACGACCAGCCCAGGTCCCCCTGCACTGCCTCATTCGCCACCGTGCCATGGCAGCCCAGCGCTTGGCGTCCCACTTCTGCGTTGACTGCGCTCCAAGGCGGTTCTTGTGTCCCGGTCGCACACCACTGCGTTGGCGAACGTCAAACCTGGCACCACCACCGCCTTCCACATTTCGCGGCTCACTACGAATCTATTACAGCACCATAGGCTGCGCTTACGGAGGATGTTAGCTCCCCGTGTGGCGGATTGACGGAGGTGGACGTAATGATCTTTCAGATAGTCTGCCTCGTTGGACAACTCAACACCTAGGTACTTATACTTGTTCAGTACCGGTAATACGTCAAGGCCCAATCTGAGGCTATCGAGTTTTCTTCTCAGTGCCCGACCGAGTCGCATCACGGCGGACTTGGATGTGTTGTACTTGAGACCAAGCACGCAGCCTCATCTGCACATATGTCGAGAAGTTGCTGCATCGCCGTTGCACCGCCCGCCGTCAGCACAATGTCGTCCGCAAAGGTCCAGACCCGGTAGCACCCAGTTCACGGCCTCTCCATTTTCAACGTGCAGTAGCGAGGCCAGTCCTGATCTATCAACTCGCTCCTCTAGTCGCGCGACATACAATGCGTGAGAGAAGCGGCGATAGGGCCTGTTGCAGCGCCCCTCACGGTCGTTTCGGTGAAGGGGAGGAGGAAAAAGGGAGAGGGGCACGGCAGGACGCCAGCCGCTCTCATGACAGGCATCTTAGTACAGGAGGCGTTGCTCTAGGCGGGAGATCGCGCAGCGCCATGGCCGACGCAGGTTGCAGGTAGAAAAGCGCTCCGCTAGGCCTAACTTCCTACCCCAGCCAGCATTCGTTCGGCTGAAATCCGAACCCCACGGGGTCCATCCCGGACCCCATCGTCAACCCTGGACGACGCCGTAGACGGGTATCCCGCTTCACCAGCGGACGCTGAGGACCAGGCCTCCGTGAACCCGAACTGCACCCCGAGAAGGGCATTCAATGGCAAGATCCGCGTCATCACAAAGACGCAGGTAATGAACCAGGCAGCCAGGAATCCATACCCGGCACCCTCAACTGAAAACATCGCAGCGATGCAAAGCTCAGCGCAATCACCACTGAGCGTGGACCCAGCAGAATGGAAGATGTATCTTGAATTTCAGCAATTGCGAGAAACCTTCAACGCGTTTTTGCAGAACCAAGAAGAGGTAGCAGAATTCATGTCTCTCAAGCAAGAGCTAAAAGAGTACATGGCTCACAAGCAAGAAATTCAAACATTTCTTCAAAGCAAATCGAGCACGTCTTCCGAAGGCGAAGCAGCGGCAAATCCTCCCGAGAAAGACGACGACGTTGGAAACAATATGACACCAATGGATGAAGACAAAGGCAACGACGGTGAATGGCAGCCCTCTCGTAGGCGCAAGCACCGCAGCTCAGACAACGCGCAGAATACTACATCACACACTGCACCCACGCAGACAGTTGTGCTCAAGCCAACTTGTAAGGCCGAAGTATATAGGTTTACCGGGAGAGACATCTGTGCCGCTATTGAGAAGACCGGCGTGCGCAACAAAGATGGCTTCTCGGTACATATGAGCGAGAAATCCAACACGATTTCAATCACCACAAAGAATCCACTCATCACAAGTAAGCTGCTCTCCATCGGAGAAATAAAAAAGGATGACAAGACGTATGAAGTCACACCTTACATGGCTATGGCTAGCAATCAAGTCAAGGGAGTGATCTATCTGCACGGCTCCGACAATAAGGAAACACCCGAAACTCTCATGCAAGACCTCACGTGTCGAACAAATAAGATTGTTGCGGCCAGAGTGATAGGCAGATCCGGCAGGACCATCCTTATCACATTTGAAGGCAAGTCCATTCCAAAATACGTACGTTTCTTATACGAATCCTACCCAGTATCATCGTACAGACCACGACCCGTAGTCTGCTTCAACTGTCACGAAATCGGACATAAGTCAGACGTCTGTCCCAATAAAACTAGCCGTTGCGACAAGTGTGGACACGACCACAGCAAGGACAGCGACTGCGAGCTACAACCCAAATGCCACAACTGCGGAGGCTCTCATGTGGCCACCAGCAACGATTGTCCCAAACGCAGGATTCCGCCGAAGAGGCGAACGACGCACACAGCCACGCCTCCACAAGAGAACAAAACAAACAAACCGGCCCCCACAAAAGGGGCCCCGGGCCCGTCCCCAGTGATACCAACCACACCAAGTAGGGGAGCATGGAGCACTCCCTTATGTTTCACCGATACTGCCACACCGGTGGTACTTGGCACGCCATCCAACAAAGAGGCAGAAATACCCTCAGCAACCGTAGAGCTCGTTCTCTGGCAAAGCAAGGTAGAGGCAAGAATGACCTCCGTAGAAACTTCAATAAAAGAAATGAAGCAAATGTTAGGGACCTTATTGAGCAAGCTCAATGCATAATCAGTCCCACCAGAAGACACGCAATCACACCGACAAAAGGAAATATATGCCTTGGATCATGCAATGGAACTGCAGAGGATTTCAAACCAAAGCCGCGGAACTTAAACTTCGATTTCAAGACAAGGGAGTGGAAAAACCAGCAATGATTCTCTTGCAAGAGGCGGATTGTGAGAACATAACACTTCCGGGCTATGTCACATTCACAACGCCCACCATAACAAGGCACAAAGGAGCCACGCCCCGTTCTTATGGTATAGCTGCAACACTGGTTCATAAAGGAGTACACCACGCAAAAATCGACACGTCAAATATCAGCGATAATAATAAAGAGGTGATCGGCATCAAGATCAAGATCGGTAGCAAGACCCTGAATGTCTTTAATGTCTATATCAGACCAACTATAACGGAAGACAAAGACTGCAAATGGCTCGACCAACTTTTAACGGACAAAACACCAACGATTCTTTGTGGCGATTTTAACGCCAGACACACGATGTGGGGATACAAAACGACGAACAGGAGAGGAAGGTCCATCAAGAAGTTGTGTGAGACTCATAATCTCGTACTCCTTAACGACAAAGACACGCCGACAAGGATATCCCAAAACCCTTCGCAGGCCGACACGTCGCCGGACCTAACATGGGCCTCCAAGGGGCTCCGAATGTCCTGGCACGCCTCGCCAGACTCCATGGGCAGCGACCACGTTCCGATTCACATCGAACTACACATCCAGACAACACCGCGGAGGAAGACCCACTTCATTAAATGGGACAACTTTCGAAAAGTCATCGGCAACCTCACCGGCCAAGACTTAGCCCAAAAGATCCAGATGGCACTCGAGCAAGCCATGGAAACTTATAACATAAAAGACGACGCGCCAACCCCGGACCTCCATCTTCTAAACCTATGGGCAAGTCGGCTTCAAGCCCTACAACGCTACCGGAAGAAGAAGTGCTCCAAACAACTACGAATCAAGCTTAACCTAGCCACAGCCAAAGCCAGACGCTACACACTTGAGCTAAGCCGGCATAGATGGAGGTCACACTGCAACTCATTCAACGAGAAAACGGGCCTGAAGAAAGTATGGCGCACGTACAAATGCATGGCGGGTAAAATTAGATCTGCAGGTACCAGCGGCAACCTAGCCCTCAGTCTAGGACTCACGGAAGAAGAGGTAGCAGAACTCGCAGGAGACATATTCTTTCCGCAGCCAGCAACGGCACCCCCAGCGGACTGCTACGAGCCTAGCAACATCAAAATACCGACCGACGAGGATCTCCCATTCACCATGGGAGAGCTGCAGGCAGCTCTTGCCAAAGCAAAGGCGAACACGGCACCTGGGCCAGACCGAGTTACGGTTGCGGCACTACGAAACCTGCCTGAGAAGGACACCGCCGACCTTCTAGACTGGATCAACAGGATCTGGGAAGAGGGCATCATCCCGACAGAATGGAAGACATCCACTGTCCTTCCGATCACAAAACCAGGCAAAATTCCATCCGACCTCCGGAATCTCCGCCCAATTTCTCTCACTTCGAACTTCTGCAAGCTTATGGAAAGAATGGTCCTAGCTCGAATCACATGGATACTCGAAACACACCGGAAACTGCACCCTATGCAGACGGGGTTTCGTCCCAACCTCTCGACTCAAGACAGCCTGGCGCTTATACACAAGGACATGACCGAAAACCCTGCCAATGCAAAGCCCAGAACGATGGTCGCCATCGACATAAAAAAGGCTTTTGACACAATACCTCACGACACAGTAATCCGCGCAGCAGAAAGAAGAGGACTACATGGACGCATACTCAACTTTATCAAGGCATTCCTGAAGGACAGGCAGTTTCACGTAGTCATAGGTCGCACCAAAGGAACCCCCAAACCTAACCACATCGGGGTCCCCCAAGGGGCGGTAATATCCCCCACTTTATTTAACATGGCAATGACGGACCTGGCCTTCGAACTCCAAGAGATCAATGACCTAGGATTTACTATATATGCTGATGATGTCACATTATGGACTATTAAAGGAACCGCCTCGAAACAACAGGCCATACTTCAAGAAGCCTTAAACGTCACCGACAAATTCATGAAAAAACGGGACTGCAGATATCTACCGAAAAGACTGCCTATATGACCATAACTAGCAAACGAGCCCGAGGCAAGCATAACATCAAGCTATTCCTTAACGGTGCTCCCATACAACCACAACCCAGCATCAAGGTTTTAGGCCTAACTTTCGACGAAGACGGTAGAGCTACAAGCTGGCAGAAGCAAATTAAGGCTCAGTGGAAGGACGGACTCAACCTCCTCAAACGGATTACCAGCAAATCATGGGGATGTCAGGAGGATTTGCTCCGAAGATTAGTCCGAGCGCTGCTCGTCTCCAGAGCAGTGTACGGAATAAACTATCTAAGGCTCACAGCGACGCAAAGGGAGAAACTCGAGGTTCTCAACAGGTCCGCCATGAGGGTAATCACAGGCCTGCCAAAAATTACACCCATCAAGGAACTGCACAAAGCAGCTCAGGTCAACACCATCGAAGAGATCGCACAAGAAATGAAGATCAGTCAGTACAACAGGCTGGAGAAGACATGGCACGGACGCATCATACTAGAAAAACTAGGCAGAAGGACGTGGTGCATTCCAAGCAACCAACCATCACAGCCTCCGTGGGAGGACGAACCTGTCGTCTCCCTCAAACCTGTACCCATGAATCAAGGTGAAGGACACAGGAAACGTCGCGCAGCTGCAGCAAAAAAACACCTCGAAGATCTCGGAAGACTTAGGGAACAGGAAGACGTCGAAATCCTATATACGGACGCAGCTAGAGACAATGACGGGAGAACGGCCGTAGCCTGGTTAGCAGAGAGCTCCTCCAAGAAAGAGAGTAAGCTCGCACCAATGACACCCAGCACAAAGACAGCAGAACTGCTCGCCATCCAGTTAGCAATTGAAGCTCATGTAGACAGCACCAACAAACACTTGTACGTATTCACCGACTCGAAGGAAGCGGTTAAAGAATGCCTTCACATAGGCAGCAAGAACAATATTACACGAAAAATCAAGAATTTAGCAAAAACACTACGTCTTAAAGGAAGGCGGCTCGAACTGTCATGGATTCCGGGACACATGGAAATTCCAGGAAACGAAGAGGCGAACGAGGCCGCGAGGGCTAGACTACAAGATGACGTACCCTCACAAGGACTCGCCTCCTCTTCGGTCAAAGAGAAACCCGTGGCACCGGACCCAGAGGAACAGAAAGAGATAGAGCGGATAGCCAGGAAACAACGACTGGCATCCCTGCTTCCCATGGACGACTGCCCCATCCCACCAGGCTTCACCAGGTGGGAGAGGGTATGCATCCGAAGGCTCCAGACATGCACAGCCCTGACACCAGTATGGCGTGCTCGATTTTATAAGCCTACTTCACCGAACGATCCCGGCCCAGACCCGCTCTGTAAAACTTGCAGCGTACCTGCTACCTGCCAGCACCTTATATGGGACTGTCTGGCCACCAGCAAGGAAAGACAAGCTGCCATACACGAACTGCCCGCGGAAGCCAGACCCACAAACTACCGAGAATGGACAAGACCGACCAGTGACAACGTCAATAGGAAACAAATATTAACCTCTCTGTTGGGCTACGTATGCTCGGCGGGCCTTCCGCAAATCATTTAACTTCCTCCCATTCCCCTACCCTCATCACCCTATTCCCTATCCCCATCAAGGCTAGATGATATTTATCAAGAGGCCTTGACATAACCCTTTCATCAATTAAACAAACGATCACCTACCGCTTCAGGCGAGTTGGTATGACATACCAAAGGTTACAACAGCGCAAAACCAACGGACAGGGTAAAGGAGGACACAGACAGAGCGCTGCCCTGTCCGTTGTTTTTGCGCTGCTTTAACCTTCTAAGTTCAAGACTAGCTTGATTTGCACTTGTCGTCATGTGCCACTGGGAACACCATGCGAGGAACAAGTGGCACCAGACTGTGGGTGTCAACAATGCCTGAATGCTTACAGTGAGCGAGCGGGAGATGTGAAAAACAAGCGCGAGGCTGCGAGTGGACCACAGCTGCCTTTGCGCTGTTGTTAAAGGGACTAGAAGACTAGGATTAAAAGAGTCGCCATTAGATCAGGACGATTTTTACGTTTTGTTCGGACCACGTATCCTGCAGACGCGAGCTGATAGCGTAGGCGGCTGCTCCTTTGCAGGGGAACAGGTGCAGCGGTGCCGCGTTCCCCAGAAGCTCGTGCATCGAAAAAGATGTGAACGGCCAGGGATGTCAATTTGAGGAGAAAGAAGCATACCACGCAGTATCGAAGTGCCACCACACATGATTTATTGCATTCGTGCATGGGTCTGGAAGGCAACCCCATCGCCATCTGTTGGGTCAGAATCACACTAACGAAGGGCGGGTTTCACCTTAGCGGCTGGGAGTTCGTGCACTTCTCCCAAAAATAGCACACGGCCGGTTGCCTTCTCGCGGATGTAGAAAGGAAAGGTCCATTCACGGTGAAAGATGTTGGAGCTATTCTTCCACCTCTTCACCTTTGTTGCAGCGGCGCTCAGCAACTGTGCCTTCTTCGTTGACCTCGAGTGGCTGCCTTGTGCTGGACCTCGGTTACCCTCAGCCCTCCGTCGCCAGTGATTCCCGACAGATCGGCGTCAGAGAAGATCGAACGCACACCCAACTTCTTCAGAACAGGGACGAGGCCGTACTCCGTTTTCAAGTTGAACTTAGGAAGTTGAATCTTGACAGTCTCCTCTTTCAAACTTCCCTGGATTTTTTCTATGCTCTCGACAGTCACGGCGTCCCGGAGTTTTGAAAGTCCCTTTCTTTCACGTGGAAGCACGATTACCATGCCGCGTCTGTCCCCTTTGTAAGACAGTTCTATGGCTGCAAAGTCGGGTTCAGAGGTGAACGGTACCTTGCAGACTCGCGTCGTGGTTTCTACCTTAACTTCCTGAGATCCTTTGTTGTGAAAGAAGGAAGCCGGGAGGTACTGTTGGGATCGAAAGAGGTGTTCCATAGCCCCTTGAAGTAAAATGGCATTAGAAGCGCCATTACGGTGTCTGCAGGAATTTCAAAGCCCAGATCTTGTACCTCTGGTCTTGTTCTTCACCCACTCGTTAACCTCGGATTCCACGGTAGACTTCTCTGCCCCAACATCCACCGACCGGATCGTTGCCGCGAAGGTGTCAACGAGCTCCTTCTGGTAACTTTCGAGGACTTTCAGCGTTTTTTTCACAAAGACTGCATTGGCTATCATCAGAACTTACATTGTCATCAGTCTGCTGTTTTGCCAAAATCTTTTTGTAAGACTCCAGTATAGATTCTCTACTGGACAGTCCCGCTGCGGTGTGGCCGAGAGCAGTAGAAAGTTCCGCTTCGGACTTGCCCCTGGCGCCGGCGTAGACCATAGCGAGTGCGACGGAGATGCTGGTCGGCGAGAAGAAGAGGTTCGATTCCGGGTCTTTGCTGCACAGTTCCTTGAGAAGTTTGAGGGCAAAATAATTCTGGGCTCGGGCGAGCTTCATGTCGCTATCTTCAGCATTGCATTCGCTATCTCCTGCTTGCAGAAGGAACAAGGCGAGAAACACCTTTCCGGCAGACATCATCGAAACTGGACTTTCGTCTGTTATTCCATGTTCCCTATTGTATATAGTTATTCATTCATGAACAATGGGCTTCTTCGATCGTGGAAACCTTCGGAATAGTTAGCCAATGAAACAATACATGTCCATGTATATTTTATAGGTGCTCGTAACTTGTTCATCAGTCAAGGATACGCGGAATCCGTAGCAATAAGTACGTGCAAGGTGAACGGAACAGCGCACAAAAAGACGAGGACAGAGAAAATGGAACATGCACAACACACAAGCGCTGTCATCATACCAACTCTCCCAACTTACACTTCTGCAAGTATGTGCAACCTTCAAGCCCTAAGAACAGTCATTTCATATTCATAATATTGTGATCTGTATTCGAATGCTGTCATATAGTTTTCCGGAGCTTTTGTTAAATCCTCCACTTGCTTGCCTCCCTTGCTTTATGGCGTCGTTAAACGGGCTGAAGGGAACTCTTCTTAAGATATACTCTGGTGCTTACATTTGCAAGCTGAGCGGTCAGAATTTCTGCGAAGTAAAATTGAACTAAAAGAGCAATAACCGTGGCAGATATGTCGCTGTGTGCTTCTTTTTAGTTTTTTTATTTAAGTGTGTCTCACCGACCTTACAGCTAGGCGACAGAAGCAAAACGCATTGCTCCCTATGCGGCATAGAGTTCAGAGCAGTACAAGAGGGGATGGTCTATGCACGTAAAACGTATAAATGCCTTCAGATACAAATTTCAAGTTATAACCCCGCTCCAACACGGTTTCCGACCTAATAAATCTACCTCAAGTGCTGTTCTAACACATAGTCAAGCAATGAACCACTCACGTAACGACAACAATGTTAGTCTGCGTTTTCAATATTAAAAAAAGCTTTTGACACGGTCGATCATTCCATTCTACTTAACAAATTGGAGAGAGACAGGTTTAGGGGTTAATCATTAAGCTTATTAAAAAGCTATTTAACTTCTCGCTTTCAATATGTCTCCATGTCGAATTGTCAATCAAATATTAGGCCAATCACAACAGGGATTCCGCAAGGATCAGTGCTGGGTCCTGTCCTCTTTTCATTATATGTCAATAATCTCTCAAATTTACTTATTAATTCCCAAATGATAATGTACGCAGATGCTACAGCAATTTACTACACAAATAATTTGTTGGACAACATTAATAGTGTAATCAATGAAGAACTGATTATTGTCCAGGATTGGTGCAACTACAGGGTGAAACAAGGAGACGGCAGGCTCTTTAAATCGACCGGAACATTCGGTTTCTTAACCTATCGCGCTACGACTTTGTGCAGCGTTGCCCATAGATGGTGCATTTTTTTGTGTAAAATTTGCGAAGAGCGAACTTACCTGAGGAAAAAGTAAAGAAAGAAAAAGGCTTAGCTCCTATGGAAACGCAGTGACGCCACCGGTCTTCAAACAACACGGCGCCGTTTCGCACGGGAGACAAGAGATGGCGCAACGAATGGCGCCAACGAACGAGCATACGGCGCCGAGAGCCGGCACTTTAGCAGACGATCCTTTCGACTCAAAAGCGGCTCGCGTTCCGCAGGCGGCGGCAGTCGCAGAAACAAAAACAGGCGCGGTAACAACAAGGAACTGCAGTTCCTTGTCTGCTAAACACGCCGGCTCTCGGCGTCGTCTGCTCGTTCGTTGGCGGCAGTTGGCGTCGCGACCGCTTGCGCCATCTCTTGTCTCCCGTGCGAAACGGCGCCGTGTTGTTTGCAGACCGGTGGCGTCGCTGCGTTTCCATAGGAGCTAAGCCTTTTCTTCTTTACTTTTTCCTCAGTTAAGTTCGCTCTTTGCAAAATTTACAAAAAAAATGCACCATCTGTGGGCAACGCTGCACAAAGTCGTAGCGCGATAGGTTAAGAAACGGAATTTTCCGGTCGATTTAAAGAGCTTGCCGTCTCCTTGTTTCACCCTGTATAACAAGTTGACGCTGAATATAAAAAGAACGAAGTATGTTATATTCTACTAAAAAAAGAACAAATAAACTATGCTAACTGCGAAATTTATATTGCCAACTCTCTTATAGAACATGTATATACATTCAAATATCTGGGAGTAATATTCGACTCACACTTACATTGGGAACATCACATCGCCTATATTTGTCAAACACTGTCATATGCTTGCTACATTCTGCTGAAGGCTCGACAGTGCTTCGACTCTTCAACCTTAAAAATTATTTACTTCTCGATATTCCACTGTTATTTAGCATACTGTACAGAAACATGGGGTACAACCTATGACACGTATCTCACACTCATTATTTGTTTACAAAAAGGGCAATTCGAATTATAACCGACTCACGCTATACACAGGCATCGAGCATTTTATTTGATCACCTCAGCATTCTTCCACTTCATAAACTAGTAAAGTATAAACTTGTCACGCTGTTTCTACAAATTAGTGACCACAAACAACCCATTTCCTATAACTATACTTCTTAAAGGTTTCCGTAAACTAGAGCAAATTTGCCTGGACACTTTAACCTTCCACAATGCCACAACGTTTACGGGGAAAGGCTAATTCAATTCTGTGGGACAAAAATCTGGAACGCCCTATCGAACGACCTTCGAAATTCGCATACTTTTAACAAAGCACTGAAGCACTATCTCGTCTTGTCTACCTAAATCATCTTTCATCCTCATCATCGTTTCTTCTGTATTGGTAACCGAGATTAGCTTCTAATATTGTAGTAACAAGATTAGGAGTACTTTTCTTGCTTTCTACTGACATATGCCTGTTGCTCTATGGTCTTGTGATATTTTGTTAATGAGCCCGAACTAGCCTAGCGGCTATGGGTTTATATGCTTTTTTAATACTTTGTATACTTTTTTAAGTCAATAAAATAGGATTAAATTGAATTGAATTGAACCTCCCAAAGGTCCAGCGCCACTTGCCAGCTCGGAGCTTGAAGGCACGTGTGAAAAAAATGACCCAATTATGATCCGATCTACGACTGAACCATTGAACCGTCAAACGACAACAGTTTTGAGATGCGAGTATACACCAACTCATGTTTACAAACAAACCGGAGCACCCCTAGTAGACGCCACCGGCGCCGCGCAGGCGCGATGGAGTGTGGGAAAAAGCTCGCCGTCGCCCATAAACAAACCATTGAAATGCGATGTTGTCGGCATCAATGTGAGTCCCCTGCCCTTTTTCGCGTTCAAGTCGTTGATTCTACGTCTTCCTGGAAATGTCTGACTACTTGAGCGGCCTCAGCGAAATTACCGAGGCTCGTTACACCTCAAAACTTCGCGTGAATAATGTGACATGCGGCGATCCATTCCGCATGGATGCCGCAAAATGTACGCTAAAGCCTGATTTGCATGGTGAGATTTCGCTCGCAATTTTCAGTCGCGACGTCGCTCGGGCTGCAAAAGCGTGAACCGTAGCTGAGATGGTCGACGTCGATACTGAAAATCGCAAGCAGAATCGGACGAAGTGAATCAGTCCTAACAAGTTGGTGATGGCCACTGGTAACAATGATCAACATCCCCTTGTATCTACTGTTTACATCGAGCCTGCTTACCAACCTTCAAACTTAAGTCTTTTGAGGCCTTCACTTACTTCTTATCGCAAGCACCGAACCAACGTTTGGTCTACGGGCCGGTGTCGTCTAAAAGAGCAGACGACAAGCAGAAGCGTTTGAAAGAGCAGACGACAGTTCGAACGATCAGGTGGCCGTTTGAACTTGAAGACGCACTGAATGTAGTCCGCAGGTGGTCCGCACAACTTGACGGTTTTCCGGCGTTCATGTTGGAACAAAACGAAGAATTCTGATGACTACAAGTATCCATGAATTCAACCCAAGGTGCTTCCCGCCCAAGCAATCGTGGTCCGACGGCGTCTGGTTTTCCCTTTTCACGGCGCATATCCATGTTCTTGGATGAATTGAGCACATGAAAACTGACCTTTAAACCTTTCTCGACTCTTGGTACAGCCCCAGTCGCGGCGTTTTGACGAGAAGGCAGGTTTTTGTCTGGTCACTTTCAAAACAATGCAGGAATGCACGTCTCACATGAGGACTTCCGCCCACTGCCCCAGACCGGAAGTGCGCCCGACGCGCCACCACCGCGCCGTGACGGGCGTAATATAGTTGAGTTCGTGTATACAGGCTTCAGCAATAGGTGAGCGGCGTTTTCCAACTTCCTGTTACTTGGAAATATTGTTTCACCGTTGACAAACGACGACAATGAGCTGCAAGCCTGTGAAAGCATGGTTCTTAAACCTCCAGATTGCAGTTTTCAGAACTTTGCTTAGATAGGCTTGCAGATCGTCGTCGTTTGTCAACAGCAAAACAAAACTTTTGAAGGAACCGGAAGTTGCCAAACGCCGCTCACCTATTGATTGCATGTTAGTTTGCAAAGGATATGTAGTGACTAACGAAATAGAAATGACTAAACAGCTTGTTTGTTTGCCCCACCTTAGGGTGAGCATGCCACATTTAGTGGTTTTTGACTTGTCTGTCATCAGAGCACATGCACCACGCAGTGATGTGATTGGCCGAAGCCATTTTGGAGCAGCTTTCGGCGCAGCCAAGACGGTGTTTTGGAGCAGCAAATGTGACCTTTGGAGCGACCAAAACAGTGTTTTGGAGCAGCAAACGTAGCTTTTGGAGCAGCCAAGACAATGTTTCGGAGCAGCAAAAGTGGCTTTTGGAGCAGATATTCTTTGAAAAATCGCAATATTCGTTTTAAGTGCTGTACAAACGAAGGGCACTTCGTGTTGTGTTGTGCTCTGATGTGACTTGTTGTGACAGAACTCGCTGCTTGCGGTTTTACTGCTGAGACATCCCACAAGTTTACAGGGCATTGCTGTACGCATTGCCGAGCAATTCTGAAAAGCCGCTTGCCACCATTTTACTGTTTCCCGACATGCCAGATTTTCGTCAAAAGTAAGCAAACGTAAAACAATGGATCTCAAGCGTCCCGGCTGGTGCCTCTGTCGTTCAGTCATGTTCGTATGCACGCGAGGGAAACTTCGGCAGGCTTGCAGTTGCACGTGCTTCGTCGGGCGAGCGGAGACAACAGCTGTTCGATCGAAACCGAAACCATTGCACTCCGCTCCGTCCTCAATCGATTCCCAAAATTGTATGCAAAATGTCACTGTCGAGCATACGACAAAAAACAGTCCAGCCACGCGGGCTTGCCAGGCCGGAAAACAAGATACAAGCTGCTGCTATATTATATATATATATATCAGGGTGTCGAACCGGAACCGAACCGAACCGAAAACCGGAACCGAACCGGTATTTTTTCCGGAACTGAACCCGAACCGTTATATTGTTATCGCGATGAACCGGAACTGAACCGGAAAAAAAAATAACGGTTACCGGCTCATGTCAAAACGGTTCGGCCACGCGCTGTTGACAATGAATGTGCTATCAATGCCATTTGTTTTTTAAGTGCCGTCAACTGACACACACCTCGCTTACATATTTTTCTTCTCCACTCAGTCTTAGGAATATAAACGCTGCATCCATGAATCTTGACAAACGCTGCATCCATGAATCTTGACATAGGAACCAGTATTGCGCTGGTCGCGGCTTGCACGGAAAAAAAGAATTGAAAGGCTGTGCAAAAAAAAAAAAAAAATCGCGTTACGGGATTTTTTTTTTTTTACAATCTCGTAAATCCTAAATGCTGCTGTGTGCTCATTTCATAACACGTTTCTAGAACGCGCGAGTTCTTGAAGCTTGCTTCCATTGGAATGAGAAAAGAAAAGGCTGTGGAGTTTGATAATGTTTGACGGAGAGAAAGAAATTTTATTTACAGTTGAAATGAGCATTCATGAATTATATCTGCTCTTCGCTGCCCCAACCACCGGTCAGAGTATATCGAGCTATGAAGTGTCAAGATTTACATGCCGTATTTTTTCGTACCGGAAACTCGATAAATGCGGGGAAAAAACAACAGGGATACAAACCCTAGTCGCTCGCGGAGAAGCGAAGCTGCGCGCACTTTCGAATTTGACAAAGGATCTGCCGAGCTTCTGTTGCTTCCGTCGCCTGCCCAGCGTAGTCATGGGACTCAAGCGGGCGCGTGCGCTCAAACCAACGCTCAGCAGACGCTGGAGTTAGCGCCCGTGACAGACAGCCCTGTCATCAGACAGTCGTTGTTTGCCGCTTGCATTGGCTACAGGCTTTTATAAACGTTATGCACTACTAGTTTCGACGATGTATCCCGTTTCGTATGTGCTGATTTCAGATGTTTTATTTGTAATTTATTTTGATGTTGCAATTTGTCATTTATAATTTCCGAACCGGTTCGCGAACCGGTTCAGCGCCCGAACCGGTTCGCGGATCGAATTAATCGAACCGGAACTGAACCGGAACAAAATAAATTTACCTGAACCTGAACCGTAACCGAACCCGTATTTTTTTCGGTTCGACACACTGATATATATATATATATATATATATATATATATACACATATCACACATACACACACACACACATACACACACACACACACACACACGCACGCACGCACGCACGCACGCACGCACGCACGCACGCACGCGCGCGCGCGACACACACACACACAGACAGACAGACAGAGAAAACCTGAGCGCATCGATGCAAGACATCGCGAGCCAAGGTCAAAAAATTCTTGGAGCACTTTGTGCAACTGCTGACCTCGAGACAAACAAGCGCGCTGTGCGCGTTCAGCGTGCAGACATTGCCTACTTTGCTTTAGCTCACTTCTTTTCACAAACTTTCTTTCGCGGCAGATTTTTCACGTACCGGGGTCCCTCTCGAAAGAAAGCCCACCGAGAGAAACCTACGTAATCAATACTTCGACACAGCAATCTTTGAGTTAAAGAGGAATTTTTTTTTTTTTAGTAACGTATGATTTAAACAAGAACAGGAATGTTGATGAACATGCGGCGGTGCTTAGTTTCATTTTAGAAAGCGCCACATCTGCAGCGACGTGGGGACGGCAATACCCGACGTCGCGCGACCACGGTGACTGGAAGCCAGGGACCAAACATAGTTTTCTTACGGCCATTGCTTAAGGAGCGAGTGCTTCAGCTCACAAAGTAATTCCCGCCGCGCAAAAACGTGGTTTCGTTTCACAGCATGACCGCGTGGCTGGTACCCGGCACGCTAGCGTCGAAGCGTCTGCACACACCCGCGTCTATCGTTGAAAACATTTAAAACAAGACGCGAGACGAGACCCGCGAGACGACGAGAGCGCGAAACGCGAGACGGCGGGAAAACCATGCAAGACCGGGTGGACAATTGATGCAGGGTACTTTGCGTCGGGCGGCCGCTTGCGCACATAACACACGCATACTCTATTACGGTACTCAGTTTCGGTTTTAAAGGCGACCGAAATTGGTCCTTTGGCGCAGGCTTGGCGCAGATTACCCATATTTTGAGCAAAATGTAGCAGGATGTGGTAGGGTTAGTCTCTTGGCGCAGTTTGGCGCAATTGGCGCAGCAATCGCATCACTGAA